>JAVANC010000005.1:26195359-26365359 GCA_033319125.1 Parnassius glacialis | reverse complement strand
TACTTGTTGCATTATGTTGATCAAAAATCTAAAGTATTCTTCAGAAAAAAGATTATGTCATATTTGTTTTAAATATTTATGTGATAAAATGTCACATATATATTATAATTAAATGTAATTAAATTTTGAAAAAAAAGTGATGAATTTGCATATAACATATGAAGAAACTTTTATTTTATAATTTATTATGTACGATTATGCTTCATTAAAATAATTTTAGGAAAGAACTTGGAGTTAAATAAATACAGTACAATTAATTTCAAATAAAAGTATTTAAATAAAAGTAAAAAGAAGATACTACCCGATTTACAATCTTAAACAGTCTTGGGTACAAAATTTCGAGCAATAAATGAGACCAGAGCTATCAAATTATAAAATTATATCAAAGGCATCCTCCAGTGTTAGCAATGAGGTGAATAATGGAACGGGCGGATATTGCCTGTCAACTGTGCGCCGGAGCCAACTCGAAAAATAATACTTTAACATTTACCATGTATGTCAGTCCGTATAATAATTTCAAAAGAATAAAAATGTTAAAATTTAAATTTCTTTTTTAAATAAGTTATTTTTAAGAATAGTTAAAGTGTTTCGCATAATTTATGAACACATAAAAAATTAAATTTGTGTATTATCCTCGAAAAATATAACCAAAGTCAATTTACGAGTATAGAAAAAAAATATTATGATATTTTCTATAGGAAATTATATTTTTCAGGCACATTAAGGTAACTCTTGACAAAAGTCTACTGGCAACACTGATTACATTTAACGTTTCGATTAAGTTTGCTTGTGCAAATATAAATCAGAGACAGTACAGAAGTGATTTTAAAAAAGGAACCATATCTGCATGATTGTGAAGATAGTGAAATAAAAGACTTCTCATATTTACGCGAACAGTACACATTAAATGAAACTAATATTTTAAAAATTTTATCGCGCTTAAGGCTTTAACTAGCCTGAATGACCTTGACGAAACAGCGATCGCAGAGATTTTAGCCGACGTCAACACCGTCTAGCAACTACGTTCTGTATTACTTATAAAATTGCAAAGATTAATTGACTGCAGAGATGACAACTGATTCTCAGAGATGCTTGCGCATCACTGAGAATTATGTCGAGGTTATGCATCTTCAATTACATTGCACGGTGTGGTGCTGTAGCTTTGTACGGTAGGCGTCACGAGCTATCAAGTGTTCAAGTTTCAAGCACGACAGAGTTTTTTATTATATATGTTAAATCGTATTTATCTGTGTCGTATTAGTAGATCTAGGTCAAAGCGTTCGCTGTAAATTTTTCCCGGGTTTGATCCCCGACAGCACGAATGAAATTTGTAATTGTAATTTTCGTCAACACGCATTGGGGCAGTTCGGCGGGCATTTCCTTGCTCTAAAACGCTCTCAGAAATAAAAAGAATCCTGTGCCCAATAGAGGAACTTGTATAGCCTATTAATTTACTTTGCAGCAATATTCATATTCGTTTCAGATACAGAAGGGTACCTTATGCTGACAAAAATATCATGTGGAGGCGATGAAAACGTAAAACATCTTTGTACCTAGATAAAACGTTCGAGAGATTGTAAGTTATGTCATACGCCACATTTTCTATAGAGCGTAGAATATTGCAGATATGGCAAAATAAACAATAATACAAAAATTATGTGAATTATTTATTAATAATATATACATTTATAGATATTTATAATAAAAATAATGAACAAGCTGCAAGGTTCAACTAATAATGTTTCTTGTAAATGCAATTGTAAAATTCCTGTTTTAAGTTTTACCAATGGTTAATTGATTAAACGTAGTCAAGATCTCTTCATATAAAATATATTTAATTAAAATTGACACATGACCTATTTAGTTTTCTACTTACAACTCGACGGAAATTTGAGAAGAAGATTTTGTCTGTTCGCAATTATCTTGTGTACACCATTTTTTACACAAGTATTGTTTACAACTGGCGTGGTTTCGAAAAGCATGATTAAGTATCAGCGGTATAAATCAATGAAATATTAAACTTTTTTGAAATTTATTTTTTTGTTTATTTTTGTTATATCTTCTTAAAAACTGACGCACTATTTTATTATTTGTTTTTTTTTTGTAACGCATAAGGATAAGTTAGACTAAGTAAGATTAACTTGAATAAGTTTGTATTTTTTTTTTAATTTATCACAAAATTTCTGCAATAAATTATTACCTTTTCTACAGTGATTCTCTCCTCTTAGTTTCGGCGTGACTGTAGGATGTTATACTGAGTCACCGTCAGTTACTAAGCGGCCATAAATCATTATATGTATGTATAGACATACATATATACATTTTTTGATTTTAATATTTATGTTTCTTTGAATTTTAATTGATTATTTGGAACCTGGTACAATTATTTTTTTCCATACCAATTAATGGGCCTGAGTAAAATGCCAGTTATGCTCTTTGGCTGAAGTTATTTTTTTTTTATTGCAGACAAAACAATATTGATTGCGCATCTCTAAAACAAAATTTTACCTCTTCTCCTTCTAATAATAGCTCCTGCACCTAACACGGCGGAATAGTTATTATTATATATAAGACCATTTGCAGAAACAGTTTTTGTTAACAGTTATGAGTGTAAAATTTTATCAGCTGCTTTGTTTATAGTGCCTTGAGCAACACTTTGCCGGATTCTGTACAGAAAATGATGCTGGCTTTGCAAATATGCATGGCCATGCAGCAGTTTTTGCTGTTGCACGTATGGGCCGGCTCGAGCCGGGTTGGTACCACGACCTCACAGAATACCGGCGTGAAGTAGGAGCCCTGCTTCTGCGTTTCGTCTGGTGAGTGCAGGTAGCCGGAGGCCCCATTCCCCCCCTCCCCCCCTCCATCAACATGGTAGCGGAATTACACGATAGACTACTCCAGGAGGGTACCAGTACCCCTGGAGGATGCCGCAATCCTGCTCGGAACAAACTGAGCAACAATATCAAGGCGACCCCTACCACGCTATCCGTGAATTTCTGCAACATCAGGGGACTTCACTCTAACCTAAACGCCGTCCACTACCATCTCGAGACGGCGAAGCCGGCCTTGCTCTTCCTGACCTAAACGCAGGTTTCCTCTCCGGCTGATATTTCGTATCTCTCCTACCCAAGGTACAAATTGGAACACTCCTTTGTGCCTCGGGCTGGAGTTTGCGTGTATTTCAGATAGGACATCTGTTCTTGACGCCTCGGCAGTCTTGAAGGTTCGGACCTGTTCATCCTTTGGCTACGCGTAGACAGCGACGACTATCCGCGCATATTCGGGTGCCTCTATAGGTCCCATAGCGGTAATGCCGAATCAGATCGACTCATCGACCACGCCCAAATGGCTACAGATTCCTTGCTACAACAGGTCCCATCCACAGAGATCATGATCCTTGTCGATTTTAATGCCCACCATGCCGAATGCTTCGGTTCACGTTTAACCGATCATGCGGGGAGATCTGTTTATGATTTTGCCTTGGCATATGGTCTGACACAACTGGTTACTTCGCCTACGCGGATTCCAGATGTGGAGGATCATACACCTTCCCTGTTGGACCTTCTGCTGACCTCTCATCCGGACGGATATCAGGTTTCTGTCGATGCCCCTCTCGGCTCTTCGGACCATTGTCTGATCCGGAGTATGGTGCCACTCACGCTCCCTTCGCGGTTGCGTTCTGCAGGTTGCCGCCGTGTTTGGCATTACAGGTCGGCGGATTGGGACGGAATGCGGTCTTTCTTTGCATCCTACCCATGGGGGCGGGTTTGCTTCTCGCCGGATGATCCCAGCGCTCTTGCTGACTCTGTCACTGATGTGGTGCTACAGGGAATGGAACTATTTATTCCATCGTCTGTGGTACCCATCGGAGGCAGATCTCAGCCTTGGTTTGGTCGCTCCTGTAAGACTGCATCCGGCGGTCCTTCAAAAGAGTTATTGCCAACGCAAAGTCAGATCACATAGGCAGAATTAGCGAGAAACTAGTTCGCCTTCCTTCGGGAACCCGTGCAATCTGGTCTCTCGCAAAGGCTGTCCAAGGGAATTTCTGTAAGCCATCACTACCATCTCTGCACAGGGGGGACGACTCACTGGCCCAAGACGCAAAAGACAAAGCCGACCTTTTAGGCTCCCTTTTTACGTCCAACTCGACTCTTGACGAAAGGGGGAAAACACCGCCGACCATCCCGCGGTGTGAGTGCTCCATACCGGATGTGGTGTTCTCACAGCGCTCGGTTCGCAAAGCACTTCTCTCCCTGGACATCCAGAAGTCGAGCGGGCCTGACGGAATCCCCCCAATTGTGCTGAGGACGTGTGCTCCGGAGTTGGCACCGGTCCTAACGCGTCTTTTCCGGTACTCCTACTCCCTAGGCGTAGTCTTAAATTAATGGAAGACAGCTTTTGTCCACCCGATCCCTAAAAAAGGTGACCGCTCAGACCCGTCCAACTATAGGCCTATCGCGATCACCTCCTTGTTCTCCAAAATAATGGAATCCATTATTAACTGCCAGCTCATCCGGTACCTTGAGGATCACCAGCTGATTAGTAACCGCAAATACGGTTTGCGTCGGTGTCGATCAGCTGGTGATCTTCTGGTCTACCTGGCCCATAGCCATAGCCCTTTGTCGTATTTCCTCAGTTTCAAGGCACTCCCCTTGCTGCCTCAGCCAGTATCGGTATCCTCGGAGTCGACATATCGAGTGACGTGCAGTTTCGTGGTCACTTGGAAGAGAAGGCCAAATTGGCATCTAAAAAGCTTGGTGTGCTCAGCAGAGCGGGACAGTATTTCATGCCAGCACACCGCCTGCAACTTTACAAGGCGCAGGTTCGGCCTCACTTGGAATACTGTTCCCATCTCTGGACAGGGGCTCCCCAGTGCCAGCTCCTTCCACTTGACCGCATCCAGCGCAGAGCGGCTCGAATCGTCGACGACCGAGCCCTTTCCGATCGGCTCGATTCATTGGCACCGCGAAGAGATGTTGCATCCCTTTGCATTTTCTTTCGCATCTACCATGGGGAGTGCTCTAAGGAATTGTTCGGATTAATCCCAGCCGCCAAATTTCATGAACGCACATCGCGGCAGATTTTCCGATACCAACCACACCATCTGGATGATTGGCGGTCCACCCTTGTGCGATTTAGAAGATGTTTTCTTCCTCGCTCGACTTCTTTGTGGAATCGATTACCATCAGCGATTTTTCCGGACCGATACGACTTAGAGACCTTGAAGAAAAGAGCCTTCTTCTTTTTAAAAGACCGGCAATGCATCTGCAATTCCCCTGGTGTTACAGTTGTTCATGGGCGGCGGTAGTCACTTACCATCAGGTGAGCCTCATGCTCATTTGCCCCCACATCTATAAAAAATGTATGGTAAATATATCATAGTTGTTTGATATTCATTATTTTAGTATCTATTTAAATTTTACAGGTTAATGTTAAATATGAATAAATGAATAATATTTTCATGAATTTATTTTGGGTAATTTGAAGTTCACAGAATACATGTTTAAAATAGCTGCATAATACTTTTTTTTACTTATTTTAAGCCAGTGCTTGACCACAAACCCACCTGGTGGTAAGTGGTGATGCCTTAGATGGTAAATCGCATTGTCTTATCGTTACAAAAGCCTATTCGCTCTTGCCTTGAAGACGCCTAGATTGTATTCGGACGGAAAGATAGACGCCGAAAAATTATTCCACTCCTTTGCTGTACGCATTATAAAAGACGAAGCAAACCGTTTGGTTCTAATGCGTGGAATATCGACAATAAAAGGATGAAGACCCGTCGACCGTCTGGTTGTCCGATGGTGGAAAGGAGAGAGAGGAATTAAAGCGTGTAATTCCTGCACACATTCACCGAAATGCATCCTATAAAATACCGAGTGACTGGCTACTCTGCGCCTGTGCTCGAGGCTGACGAGATTAGTTTCAACCAAATCGAGATCACCAATGAGCCTCTTAGCAAGTCTCTTCACTGAGTCCAATGCTACCAGGTGGCATTTTGCATCACCAGCCCGTATGTGACAGCAGTACTCCATGTACGGCCGGACTTGCGCTTTATATAAGGTGTTTCGTATGGTGGGTGTAGAGAAACAAAGACCCATTTTACTGGAAACGAGGCATTCCATCTTAGTTTTCGGGGGTGGCAATGCATCAACATTTTGATAATTAATCGAGGAAAGATGCAGATGTCTATGAACCACAGCATCTACTTACCCTCAGGTGGAGTGTTTGCTCGTTTGTGACCCTTATCCTTTTAAAAACATTCTATTTTTACATTAAACTAAAGGACCGCGATGATAAAAAATATTGGACGTTTTTTGCCTATTGCAAAACTAAATAAAAGCAACATGTATGTACATTAGTGTTTCCTTTTAATTTTGGTGTACTTTTCTTCACGTGTCAAGCCGGTATAAAAGTGAAAAAATCCGATTTAATGTAAGCGAGTCATGTGACCTTTACAGGTCGACAAGAAAGCTTATCCTCTTCGTTTAGCGTTCAAGCTGTGCAAACCTAATATTTAAATTTCATAGGAGATGTATGAAATTGGGTGCTTAATATCGTTTGTAACAGTTTTACAAAAATATGTAAGTAATAAAACAATAAATTATGAACATAAATAAATGGTTTTTAATTCTGTAATGCCTGGTGGTGACGCGTGGTTCAAAATTGGAATAAAGCGGACTGTAATAGGTAGTTGGAATTGGATTTCGTTGAAATTTGCAACCGACACATAAAACTGAAGGTACGCACCTGGAGAACGCCGTCAGCTTCTCTTCTTACTTGAGGTTGACACTCGCGTGGTACACTCCTAGTTTTCTTGCGCGATTTACACTTATTTTATACAATTCACGGCCGTGATTTTAGCGTATGATAATTAAATAGATATGCGATTAGCGAGCGTGACAATATGCTTCCGCGTTCGGGCGTGTTTTTTCTTAGACTTTTTACTTCTACCCGATTGTCGGTCGCAAGAAGGAATGAATGGAATTAATGAATGGTATTATAGAGGAAATCTGATTCGTCATTAAGATTGACCAAAAATGCGGAATATTTTAATTTGAGAAGTGGCGGTAACATTTCCCCCGCCCTTAAAGGGTCGCCTTTAAAAGGATAACAATAATATGATGCGATAAATACAATTAATACTAGGTAAAACTAAGCGAATATAAATATGTATATATTATAATACATAGATGTAAAGAAGATGTGAGCGATGTAGTTTAATATTGCGTAGGCAACGGACACAAGCGCACCACTGGTCGCACGAGTGTACCCCTTGCCGTTTTTACTGTAGCGACACGAACTATACCGTCCTTAGACGGGTGAATCTTTATGATCACTCCCAAAGGCCAGGTGAGGGTCGGTGAGTTATCATTTATAATTATGACAACTGTGCCCACCTTTACGGAGATCGAGGATTGAGTCCATTTCTGCCGCGCCTGCAGTTGATGCAGATATTCAGTTCTCCAACGACGCCAAAAAGACTGAACTAATTTATCTAAGAGTGCATATCGTTGAAGTAAATTGATTGGCGAAGATTCCACATCAGGTGCAGGTAGAGAGCGTAATGGTAACGTATTCAAAAAATGTGCGGGTGTTAAAGCCGTTGGTTCAGCTGGATCGGAGCTAAGCACAGTGAGAGGACGAGAGTTTAGTAAACATTCTATTTGAGCGAGGATTGTGATTAACTCCTCATACGCAAGGATCTGCTGTCCAATAACCTTAAAAAGATGGTTCTTTACACATTTTACCATACTCTCCCAACAACCACCGAAATGTGGGGCGGCAGGCGCTATGAACTTGAATTTAATGCGACTTTCGGCCAATTCTTCTTCTAAACGCGGGCGGTATTCCTTTGTGACAAAATTATATAAATCTCGTAGATAAGATCGTGTGCCTACAAAATTTGTTCCACGATCAGAGTAGAGACATTTCACGGGACCCCGTCGCGATAGAAAGCGCTTTAAGAGGACTACAAGAGCCAAGTGACCTTGAATGATGCACGCACACATTTACACAATCTATGTGAGCGCCATCTAGCGACAGTGAGGTTTAACACTAACGAGTTAGCGAAGTTACGCCGGAGTGTTATAATCATGAAGCAAATACAAAGTCTTTGTATTTGCTTCGTGGTTATAATAGACGAAAGGCAGGTCAGATAAAGATCAAACAAAGAAATAGATGGGACAACGAAATTATTTTTAATTTTAATTTAATGTTACTTGAAAATTTAAGGATGTAATTATGATGGATGTAATTATAAGGATGTTTTGAAATAAAACTGATTCGATGAAACTTAAATTATTTTTATTTATATAATAATAGTAATAAACTTTATTTATATAAAAGTGATTGTAGTACATGAGTAGGACATTACATCGTTTGTACTAACCATTACAACGTGCGGCTGATGTTATGAATATTATTACCTGTGTACTATAGGCGTATTCCAGTACACGCTTCGATGGATAATATTTACTTATATCAATAACTTCACAATGATGATTTTCCTGTGGTACTGTTTCCAATCTATGCAAAAAATTGAATATTTCAAATTATGTAGATATGTCAATTCTAAATATTATGGTTCTATGGTGTTAATTTATCAATAAGCCGCGGTCTTTTAACAAAAACATTAGGTATATTTAGTTTTTTTTTATTGTTATTATAGCTTAGGATATTTTAGGTATCTACTTACACAGGAAATACTAACTTTCGTGTTGATATTTTCAACTTTATTTCTCCGGTAAAAAATAATTACATTTCAAAAGCTTTTTTGGTTATTATTTATAAAAGTAATTAATAAATTTACCTACACATGTAATACTTAAAATAAAAAATAAAAAGAAAATTTAACTATATATTCCTGGAATCGAACCCGGGCACTCTCGAGTGCAAGCTGTAAATATATGTTTATTGTTAAAAAAATAAATAGTTTTTTTTTAGTTATTATTTATAAAGTATTTAATAAATTTGTCTAAATATGTAATACTTTAAATAAAAAAGAAAAAAGAAAATTTAACTTCATTTTGCTGGAATCGAACCCAGGTACTCTCGAGTGCAAACTGCAAATCCATATTTCTACAAATCTGTAATACACTACGTTTCCTAAATTCAAAGGTTTATTGTTATGAAAATAAATATATTTTTTTAGTTATTATTTATAAAAATATTTAATAAATATATCTAAATACATAATATTTAAATAAAAAATAAAATTTGACTTCATATTCCTGGAATCGAACCCAGGTACTCAGGTATACACTACGTTTCCAAATCATAAGTTAAATATTTAAATAATAATTTTATTAATTTTAATTTTAATAAATATTTAGTAATATTAAAATGTTTTTACCTTTTTTCGTTCATATGTTGGGCGGGTAACGGGTTTCACTTTTATTTCCCATATTTACCAATTATAATTATTGACTTAATTTAAATTAATCTAAGCTTAAAATATTTTATATTTACACGAAAGAGGAATATTTATGAAAAGAAGAATATTTATGAACATGAAACAATGAATTTAGAAATAAAATTATACACAAACATTAAACAATCTTTACGTAAATAATACGGCAAAGAGAGCGACACGTCTGTATAGCATCGGGCCTCGGCCAGCAGTGTCGGTACACAGGCGTTTACGCACACATCCATACATATTATTTCAGAAAGAAGAAAATGCGATTTAAAGAAAATCTATTAATTTTATCTAAAAATTAAAACAGTATTACGTTAATGTGTTGCTTATAGAATAATTTGACAAACACTTAAAAAGATTGCATGTATATTAGTATGGTTTTTACTCGTTAAAAATTTTTTTAGAGGTATCTTTGTGATTTTTTTCTATCGTATCAAATTAGTAGCATCATGTTTTCATCACACTATCTAACTAGCATATATACTAAAAATTATCATATATTTTTCTGGTTTAGTTTACTGCATTGGATGATATACTTTAAGGCAATATAAAACTTGCGTTTAGCTCCTGTAGTCCCCTTAAAGCTGAGATAAAACTCACAGTGGAAAGATCCGTGGCTACTTCGATGTGGAAAGCGCGCGTAGTAAGACAAGTAAATATGCATAAGTAAGCCTTGCGAGTTTTAACACCTCGCGCTCGTATGGGCGTATACGATATAGGGCCGCAATAATCACAGCCAGTATGAGCGAAAGCTTTCTCCGCTTGCGTGACTCTATGTCCCGGCAGAGCAGCCATTAAAGGAAATTGCGGGTGCGGTTTTAATTTAAAGCAAATGTTACACTTATGAATTCTAGACCGTATAATTCGTCTAGCGGACAAGATCCAAAATCGTTGTCTTAACAAAGAAATGAGCAGCTCTGGGCCGGCATGTAAATACCTTTTATGATAGTAGTCGATCAACGACTCCACAAGAGCGTCGTGACGCGGTAAAAAATTCGGATATTTGTATTCTGAGTTTTCAGAGGAGTTGGTAAGGCGGCCACCAACGTGGATGAGGCCATCACATAAAAATGGTTTAAGCTTCATTAGCGCGGGCGAGCAATTACTACCGGCTCCTAGCTGTCGAATGTCGAATGTCAAAATGTCTTTTTTGAATATCGCCTATTATCATATGCTCTGCGGCGCTTATATCGAACGCGGTAACTGCTATCGAACCGGAACGGGGTAGTTTATTTATAAATCTGCAGACATAAACAAGGATACGTGTGAGTTTACTCCATGAGAAGATGCGATTATTAAGATCTTGAACTAAAGACATTTCTGGATCTGACGAAGTAACGGGGTGTGCGGTTATTTTCTCTTCCGGTACGTTGTCTAGCGCTATACTATTATGGTCTGTATGGGTGATAGGCCACAGCGAGAGGTCTTGCGCGAGCCAGGGCGGACCTTGTGACCATAATGGATGAGATATAAGCTTTTCGGGTGTAAGATATCTCGATAAACAATCAGCTGGATTATCTATTCCCGCAACGTGATGAAAGTTAGCGGCTGGTAAATTGTCAATAATCTTGACGACGCGGTTAGCGACAAAAGTTTGCCATCGGTGCGGGGAAGAGTTTATCCAACAAAGTGACCATTGAGTCTGTGAACGCGTACATCTCACTTATATGGTATCGTGAATCGTACGTATCGTGCACGCGTCTAATTAGTATTGCCAATAATTCGGCAGCATAGAGCTCGAGACGTGCGATAGACAAAGGCTTCATTGGTGAGACCTTTGACTTGACGCAGACAAGTCGCGCCGTAGCTTGGCTTGCATGAATAATATGGGCGTATACCACTGCTCCATAAGCACGCTCACTAGCATCGGAAAAGCCGACCAGTCGTACAACGCAATGTTCGAAGTACAACCCAAATGTCGCGGTATTTTGACGTTATTGAGTAGCGGTAACTCTATACAAAACCTTTTCCAGATTTCGACTATATAGTGGGGCGGAGAATCGTCCCAATGAAGTTTCAACTGCCACAAGTCCTTTATGAGAAGTTTAGCGAAGAGAAGAACAGGCGCTACGAAGCCCATTATGTCCCAAATTCTAGCTACAGTGGCTAAAGTTATTCGTTTTGAACACCTTTCGTCAGGCGTGGTTACTTTAAATTCAAAACAATCGCGAGATTTATCCCAACTCAAGCCCAAAATTTTAAATTCAGTGGTTCTATCAAATTCAATAGGTTCAGACATCTTAAATGACAAAGGCAGAGCGCTTAAGACCGAGTCGGAATTACATGTCCATTTTACTAAATCGAACTGCGCACGTTTAAATAACTCAATCAGCTCATTAGCAGCTGATGCAGCTTCTTCCTCCGATATAACACTAAAAACGATGTCGTCCATATAGATATAGCGAGAAGCAATTATCTTTGCTAGCCGAAATGAATCTCCATCATCCGCAATGAGTTGCTGAATGACACGGAGCGCGTGGTACGGGCTGGACCTAAATCCAAAACAAACCCTATTAAATTCATATTCGGTAAGTTCTTCTTTCGGGTGAAAACGATATAAAATGCGTTGAAAGCGACGATCGCGCCTATTCATTATAACTTGAAGGAACATCTGTTTACAATCAGCGGAAAGCGCGGTAGCGAAAAGACGAAAATTTAAAATAATTGCAAACAGATCATCTTGTAAATTAGGACACTATCGAGAATATCGTTCAGTGAGCGGCCTGAACTCGATTTATGACTCGCGTCGAGAACCATGCGAAGTTTAGTAGTGGTCTTATCTGTACGCAAAACACCGTGGTGTGGTATGAAGTAAACGGGATAGCAGTTATCACTGTCAACAAGTGACGCGGGTGGCAGATAGCCCTTTTCTATATATTCGTGGATAACTGAGTCATACGCGGCCTTAAACTCAGGAGTGGCTTCAAACTTCCTCTCCAACACCAGAAAACGTTTCCGAGCGGTTTCATAAGTATCACCAAGCGAAAATATATCATCCCGGAAAGGCAACGAGACTATGTATCTGCCCGTTTCTTTGTCACGTTCAGTGGTTTTTCGAAAAAATGCTCACACTCTATCTCAGCCGGGGACTGAGTGGGCGGAGTTCTCAAAGGAGATTCATCTATTTGACAAAACCGTTTTACCAATGTATCTAGCGGGTCCTCATCTGCGTGTGCGGTTAACGTACTACAACACGTCAAGGTTACGTTTTCGCGAGCGGGAAGAGCGGGCACATTGCCCATAATGACGTAACCAAGCGTGGTTAGTATAGCGGGCGGTACAGCAGAGTTATCCCTTACTATACCGGGCAATAAAAGTTGTGAGAATAAAGAAGCACCGATCAAAACATCGATCTGTGATGGCTCAAAGAATTTTTCATCGGCCAACGGCAAATCTTGTAAGAACGGCATAGCGGATGCGTCGACAGGCATAGACGGTAAGTCATCTGTTATTCTATCGACGACGAGCGACGAAATATTATATCTTATGTTAGGGTTAAAACGAGAAGTGAACTGGAATGCTACAACTCCCTTTGCGTATTTTTCTGAACCCCCGATACCCTTTACCTTTATGGTATCTTTATTTACTGATAAACCTAATCTATCACAACATTCCGACGTTATAAAATTGCTCTGCGATGCACTATCTAACAAGCAACGCACACTATGACTCGTGTCACACGCGTCGGGTACCATAACCGCTGCAGTGGATAGCAGAACTGTAGTGTATACATTGCGTGTAAATAAATCTTCGGATACGCAAGATTGCGTTGATAGCGGCGCGGCAATGGACGTTGTACACAACGAAACGCTCTTGCTACGCGCATCGGGCGACGACGCGGGAGCAGCTGTTGTCGGTACGGTCGCGCGCGTTGTTCCCGATGGCTCGGCGGCGGTGGTCACAACACGAGCGTTTTTGAAAGCGTCAAAGTGCAGTAAACTATGATGTTTACCTTTGCAAACTTTACATTTAGAGTTAGAGTTACAAGTCCCTGCCTTATGTATAACACTCAAACAATTTACACAAGCGTGTCGTTCCTTAACATATTTATAACGGTCGTTTGCTGTCATTTTACAAAATACCGGACACTTGTATTAATGATCATGTACAATATCCTTGCACAAACATTTGTATGTATCGGCCATAGCGACATAAGATTGCGTTTGTGGAGCTTTTGCGGCGGGTCGGTGATTCGGGTTCGAATTCGAGGTCAAACTCGAATGATAAGAGCGCTGTAATATATTAACTTGTTCCTTTACGTAGTCGGTTAAACTTTTAAAATTAGGAATTTTATGCTTTCGAAAATGCATTTCGAAAGAACGAACTGTTTCGGGTTCTAACTTTTTTTTAAGGCGGTATGTAATATAATAAAATCAGTTAAGTCAGGTATTTGTAAGTTTTTTAATGCGCTAACCGCGGTTACGAACGTATGTAAAAATAATTCAAAGTTTCGAGCAGAAGAGTTAGAAATTGGTTTGAAGTCGAAAATTTGATTGATATAGGTCGATGCTAGCATGCGTTTATCATCGTTCTTCTCTATAAGCGCGTTCAAAATAAGTTCATAATTCTCAGCACAAGGAGTAATACCGGCGAACACAGAATGCGTTTTGATTGTTAATTTACCTAGTAGGTAATACAATTTATCGGCGACTGATAGGGACGGGTTGTCATGCACAGTGGATTTAAAACTTGCATAAAATAATGACCATGAGCGGATATCACCATCAAACGACGCTAGCTCTATAGGCGGTAAAGACGGTCGCGATATTGTGGCCGATTTCGGACATTCATTTGTTATTCGACTTGTAAGACGAGACACTACACGTTTTATATGACAGTATAGTTCCTCAAACGCGACCCATGACTGATATTCCACCTTTGCTTCTGGGTAGACTTGCATATTATATAAATTGTACTCGGTTAATACCCTTTCGAAATCACTTCGTAATGCATCAATCGAAAACGCGCCAGAAAGGAACTCTTCCCTGTCCACCTCACTATCTTCTTGTTGGGAGCGATCATAAATTGTTTGTAAGCGGTTAAATAAAGAGTCGCGTCTAGCTATAGCTATATTCAATAACAT
Organism: Parnassius glacialis; assembly: GCA_033319125.1. NCBI lineage: Eukaryota > Metazoa > Arthropoda > Insecta > Lepidoptera > Papilionidae > Parnassius > Parnassius glacialis. The sequence goes on along the minus strand of JAVANC010000005.1, from coordinate 26,350,855 downwards.
CATTAATTTGGGGTCTGGCGTTTCGGTCCTAGGTTCATTCGTTTTTGACGTGCTAGTTTTTGACATTTTTATAATAAATGTACATAGGAAATATTAAGGTTATAAGTAGTTTTAAATTTTAACTGGCGAGCGATGAACAAATACACAATTTATTAAAGCGTCGTAAACGCTAATCTATCGCGGAAATATCAGGTAGATTTATTAAACTTGGTTCTAAATTTCTTCGTGAGCGAGCGGGTATGTAGACATTGTATTATGTATTGCGGTAAGAATATGGTAAGTTATATAATAGCGATGAATATACGGCTTTAAATTAATGTAATAAATATATAATGCGTGTATATATGCGAGAAATTAAGTAAAATATTATATTTAAATGTTTCTAAGTATATATTTATATGGTTTTAATTATGCCTATACTGCATAGAAATATTCCAACGAAGTGGCAAACAATGGTTATCGAATTGAAAAGGTTTTAATCCGGGCGAAGTGACCAAAATGGTGACGCGTGGTACAAAATTGGAAAAAAGTGGACTGTAATAGGTAGTTGGAATTGGATTTCGTTGAAATTTGCAACCGACACATAAAACTGAAGGTACGCACCTGGAGAACGCCGTCAGCTTCTCTTCTTACTTGAGGTTGACACTCGCGTGGTAAACTCCTAGTTTTCTTGCGCGATTTACACTTATTTTATACAATTCACGGCCGTGATTTTAGCGTATGATAATTAAATAGATATGCGATTAGCGAGCGTGACAATATGCTTCCGCGTGCGGGCGTGTTTTTTCTTACACTTTTTTCTTCTACCCGATTGTCGGTCACAAGAAGGAATGAATGGAATGGAATTAATGGTATTATAGAGGAAATCTGATTCGTCATTAAGATCATTTGACGTCATTGAGAAGTGGCGGTAACACCTGGGACAATCATAATTTTTTTTAACTGAAATAGAAAGCCAATGCTATTGCTTTAGCAAAATGGAAACGTTTTTAAATATCGTTCTGTATTTTGCCTTTCGCAATAGATAATGAAGGCTATTTTTATAATAAAAAATCATAATATTTAAACATAGAAGCGCATCAATAGTAATTAATATTGAATAAAATAATATGTTTAGAAAACGATTGAATAGGCTATGTCATTGAACTAAAAACATTTGAATATTATCCAAGACGACCAAATAGCCTGTATGGTCATTGGTCATTGGATATTCCGAAGGAGACTTAACTTGATTACTTCGAGTTTCAGCCTGCAGCTTGTCATGCGGTATGCGCATTTGCCATTGTAGCTGTTTTTTGGAGAGATTTCGTGTTTCGTGTTTTGTGTTTACTTTAGTGGATTTATTTAACTTGACCCTTGGATTTTCTCTCGGATCACAGGACAATAGTTTGTTGCGCCCACATAATGAAAATAATGCGGTACTTAAGTTTTGAGAGGAATAGAACAGACAATGTACAGTCTCCAGCTGTATTTTTAGATGAAATTTTATTGATAATTACAGTAAATAGTTAAACAGTTAAAAAGGTTGAGTTTTATTTTACTTTATTTAACAATAATTACAAAACAGCATTCTTTTGTATTTTTTTCAATTATTCAAACAACTTATCACAAGAACAAGTGATTTTACTACATAACCTACAAATCATAAAACAAAATCAAAACAAAACTCCAGGCCCTGCAAAAATATGATTTTTTGATATAAGTAACAAATGTTTAAATCTTCAAACTAAGAAATATTTTAAGTTTGTTCACACCGGGACCAAGCTAGTATGGAATCAAGTTCATCCCCTTTTTAAAGGATTTTACAATCTTTTTTTTTTAAATTATTTATAGGCCAATTAGAGGTTGGAAACAAACATAAAATTTTTACTTAATAAGTAATTATTAAATATAATGAATAAAAATAAAATAATAGCAGTGGACTTTAATTTGATTTTGTTGTTTGATGGTAATCTTTAACATTACGCAAACATTTCATGTTTTCATTAACATCTTTTTAAATAAAACATTAAAAAAATTGACTATACTCGCATGTTATATTGTCCAATAAAATACCACTGAACTATTTTGGTTCTTTTTATGCCTAGAAGTACATCTGGGCTGGTACTGCTGCACTTTTACCCATTTATGTTATTAAGGAATATCCAATTAATGTGTTTTGATTTGTGTGGTAAGAGAGTAAACCTCATTTCAGATTTATAGGCACTGAGGCATCGCATAATAGTCGTCAGAGTAACAAAGTATTTACTCGTATGGGCTTCTTTGTTTGACGTTGCTTGATATATTAGCCAATTATCTGCTGACTGTTACCTCCTTTATACATTACTGCACCTAACTCAATTTATGAAATAATTTAAAACAATAATTTGTTTGCACTAGCGTATTTTGTAGAAGATTTGGATTTACAATTTTTTATCTCTCAGAATGAATATTCAACTTTGTATAATTAACGTTTACTATAATTACGTTAAGTATCACAATTTTTCTATTTTTAATTGTCTCTTGAATTAATTTAGGCCCACAAGGCAGATGTTGGATTCTAAAGGTAATTTGAATTTGGAACTTACCAGTGGCATGACTTAATTTATAACAAAGATATCTCCAAAAATCACTACCATGTTGTCGTTCTTAACAAAATTTAAAGTAACGCTGCAGCTATGAAGAGTACTGATATTATGTGTTGCCCTTAAAATACATCTTATAACGGTATACAAAACATATTACCAGTTGAAGTACCGCACCCTCTTTCGTGCCTCAAAAACTTACCCTATTTCATAGAAAAAAAAAGGTACTTGACATGAAAATATATTTTTGTATTATTTATTGATATCTTAATTTTATTATGGCTATTTCTAACAAAAAATAATTTTTAACTATTAGGAAAATTATTTTTTGAATTAGTACTTTACTTATGATAATTTATTTGTACCAAAAATTTAATGGCGCCAAGATCTAGAAAGACATTAATCTGGATCACTACTTGGTGACCATACATCTCATAATTATGTGTTGTATGGGATCCAAGAGTTAGCTAGAGAAATTAGGGAGCAAAATGTCTGAAATATGCAAACTCCATCCCCAATTATTGCTACTATCATATGAGTCACCGTATTACCATTAATATTAAACATATTAGAGAGGAAAACTACAAGCCGATGCCTACATAAAATTAAGTATCAAATTACGCTAACAAAATAAATGAAATTAAGTATTTATATAATGTCTGATCCTGCAAACAATTGAATAAAACTAAACTCACCCGAGGAAAGTTTTTTGACCTTTAAGTGATAGGAGTGCTCGAGCCCAAAATTAGTTGGGTTTTCTATCAAGAAATTCTTAGTAGCAGCCCGGAGTTAGGATTTTAGCAGTGTTTCATCCCTGTGCCTCAGAAAGCACATAAAGCCTTTGGTTCTTTTCTGTCTATTGGTATGGGATTACCGTTGGACTATGACATTGAGGATATAGAAAATGCACCTGTGCTTGCGCACACATTCGTGATCCATAATCCTATTCTGCGTCATTAAAGTATAATGTAGGTTCCGTTGCTACTACCGTCCGTATTAAAGGATACTCTTCCTCTTTACCGAAAGGTTCGTACCATGATATATCAATGTTCTGCATAAATAAATGGATAGTCTTCGTTGAGGCAGACCGACATGGCCAAAATTCGGCCTAGAGGACTTTATCTATGGGTATGTTTCAAACAGAAACAAAATACATATTTGTCGGAGATTACAACAGAGGATCCCACTTGTGGTCTCAGAAATACATCAGGATAGCATTAATCATTAAAAATATTGCAAGTGTGAGAGCGGATGTTCAACTTACTCTCTTACTTTGAAAATTAATCATTATAAGTAATAAGGCAACGTAATGCACTATACATTCAATATAGTGAAATTACAGTTCGTACCACACCGTAACACGTCTCAGCCACAATCACACACCAGTGTAACGTGAAGTACGTAATTAAATGATAACACCAAATACGTAAATCAACAGCAACACTACTTATCTCAAAGTAACACAGCGCAGCCTCTCAGCAACACCAATCCTCCTTGCCTGCACTAGAAGAATTACAACAACGAACGGAACCACGATCTATTTAAAAGTATTCATCGCTCAAAATACTTTACATTTAAATATGTAAGTAATGAAATATTTAAATGTTAAATGTTAATATTATTATTCTATGAAAAAAAAACTAAACATTTAAATATAACGCATTTAAAAATGTAAGAAAATTATATTTAAAATCTTGGTGGTAACGAAAGATACTTTAAATGCAGCACTAACTAGTTGCGAATTGCAATAAGACCAACCTATTACCATTGATTAATAAACAACTTTACCGTTTTGGTTAACAATTTCCTACATTTCAAGGGCTAAATAAGGGCAAATTTTTGTTTGGTTCTACAATATGTATTAAGTGTCACGGCTTTATTATTTGCGATTTATTGTTAACGTATTGTAGTAGCACCTCATGTATGGAAGTGAATGCTGGGTCGTCAAGAAGAAGGATGAAAATAGACTGCATGCGAATGAAATGAGAATGTTACGATGGATGTGTGGTGTGACAAGGATGGATAAGATAAGGAATGAGTATATAAGAGGAAGCCTGAAAGTAGCGCCAGTGGTAGAAAAGGTGAGAGGAAGCAGATTGGCATGGTTTGGGCATGTGATGCGGAGGAATGAAAGTCATGTCACAAAACGAGTGTTGAATATGAATGTGGAGGGACACACGGGCAGAGGAAGGCCGAATAAAAGATGGATCGATTGTGTGAAGAGTGATATGAGAATGAAAGGAGTAAGTATGGAAATGACGGCTGATAGAGAGGAATGGAACAAAAAGATTTACTGCGCCGACCCCAGATAATGGGAAATGGTTTAGAGAATGATGATGTATTGTAGTAGCACCTCCATGTACTAGACTTGCGTTTCGAATGAAGCCGTTCACATTATTGTCATCGAACTTCACTTAGTAAGTTTGTTTGATATTAAATTATATATTATTTAGTAATCATAATATCGCTTCACGATTTTTCCCACTGCCATGCAGTTAAAAACCATTGTTTCACGCATACCCTCGACTTAACTCCTTAAGTTACGGTTTTCTATAAAAAATCTTATTTCATTATTTTAATCCTAAAATAGGCGCACTCATTTTCAATTTACAAAAATCATTTAATGAATTTTCTCCATACAAATATCAACTCACCGCGTAAAATTAAGTGTCTTAAAAACTGGAACTCCATATTTCACACACCATATCTCTAAGGTTTAAATTTTCTCAAACCCTTTCGTGATGGATGCCTTCGTGATAAAAGCAAATTGTGTAAAAATTGCAAAACATCTATTCATTTATTTTATTTAAACAGCACTTTCAGTAATTCTTGTTTCAATCGCCCAATAGAATAAATAGTTTCATACAAACTGTAACACTCTATTTTCCTTTATAAGTGTCATAAAAGGTACTGTCCCAATTTCAGATTTCTATGTCAAACGATTGTGGCCACAGAACACAATTACTCTTTATCAAGAGAAGAACGCCAACTTCATACTAAAAAACGGAAACACGGGTTTATGTGTGTATACGAAAAGCGCTACGGTGGACGCCCATATAAAACTTTTTTAGCGGGAATTTCAAACCTTTGTATTCTGTAACTTTAAACTTTTTATTTAAGGCTTATTCGAGTAATTTTGGCTCAAGCCTCATAAACCTATGGGGTAAATTCCCATATATTTGAGAGGTTGCACCAAAATTACTCGAATATAATTTAGATTAGTATGTGGGATAAAATAAAACTATAAATAAGTATAGTTATGTAATTTTATTTTCTGGAAGACAGATTGTTTTATAAACTACACATTATTATTGATGATTTTTATTGCTTTTGCACGTAATATTTCCACGCACGTTACTAATATATAACATATGTTATTGTCAGAGAGTAATTCTTCACAGAACATTAACGTAAATTTAAATCAGCAAAATTCTCATAATGAAAACTTTACTCAGCCCAAATACGTGATCTGAAACAGATAAAATTCGAGTCAATATAGTTATAAACCCTACAAATAACGGCCAATAAATTCGAAATGTTTATAGCCTTACCACAATATTGTCATAAGTTTTTCTTTTCCTATCATAGGAAACTTGCAGAAAGTGATCAGATGATTTTGTGCTTTTTATTTACACAACACTTACTTTCGATGATGATCACAAATCGTGCATAAAACTTTAAAATAATGAATTCATTTATAGTCAATATCTTATACAGAATTAACATCTAACAAATAATCTTTATTGTACATTCACGACGATATTATGACTGCATATTTGCGTACATACGAAAATGAAGTCCATCTAACTGAATTTAAGCAAAAATAAATAATAAATATTAAAAACTAAACCTATGCAATAAATTTTAATAAATTTCAGGAAATATTTTCAATATGAAAGACGTTGACAAACAAATGTCATTTTTTTCTTCTTCTATTAATTCATGGCTTCTTTTGATAAAATTCTGCTAATATTTAATAATTTTATTTAAATCCATTAATAGGTAAACTAATTGTGCGAATCTCAGAGTAATATGTATGTAATTATACTTTAAAAAGCAAACCAATAAAAGTTTAACACCGAATTAATATTTTTATTTTCTTTCCATATAATATGAATTTGTTTATCTAATTTTTAAAATGGCAATCTAAAACAAAATTAAAGAAAGAGACAGCGATATTTTATCTCGCTTTATTTTAACAAGCCCAACACGCATATTGACAATATCATGATTGTGTGCAGATTTTTCAGCTTTCATACAAAGTTGCCTCACCCTGATTGTGGCTGTACATAGATACATGAGTCAAACACTCAGGACATCTTTTATGTTATAAAGAGGATATACTTGAAATAGTGAATAGTGACACCTGTCAGTAAATGGCAAAACTAAATCTTCCGGCTAGTTGAATTTTATTCTATATTCGATTTAAATATATGTAAACACTACTTTTAAATTAAATAAAAAAAATATCTGTTAAAAAATAAAGATTTCGTTTCATTTTAAGAATTTCCTTAGCAAATAATAATATAAATTAATAACATCTAATTTATTACTAAATCCAAGTTTTATAATTTAAGTAAAAAGAATAAATGCATCAAAACAGCGCATCAAAGACAAGCATGTAATCTTCCCCACTCGAAGAAAACCGTCTCAGAAATATGAGAATGCCTATACATAGCCGCGGGCCATATAAAAATTGTTACTTTGCTTTTTAATTGCACTCTTTATTCTTTTTGCGCTTTTAATAGATAGACGCTATTATACACACTCTATATCACAACGCATTTACTGTAAATAATATTGGTATATGAGCTATTTTGCCTATGAGCAATAATAAAAATACATCCGAAGAACAGGAAAACAATCCGATTCTTTGCAACACCTTTGATAAGGTAAAGAAAATTCCTCGTATAATAACTAATCTACTTAAACATTGCGTGTCTTATAATAAAACAATATCGTGCATTAAAAAACCTACAGCGTCATCTAAGTTAAAATAGTAATCAGTTAAATATAACACTAAAATAAAAACTATGATATTAAGAAAATAATGGGTAGAAATAATATAAACGACTCAAAATCGGATTTCACCAGAATGCACATTTTAAAACTTTTTGTAGCATGAAAAGGGAATATTATTCCACTATCCAGCTCCTGTGATAGATCGCGTGATGAAATATATTTTTTTCTAACGGTTCAACTCCTACAAAACACAATAGTGAAAGTCACATCCAAATTCGTTCTTTAGTTTCGTGTAATGCGTGTCCAGACAGACGGACAGACGTTTCCAAAAACTTTCGTTTAGGCATGTGTATTGATAGTATAGTATTATCCAATTCAAATTTCAAAAATATATTCAACTTTCAGAAATAGTCGTGTTACAATTTTATTATTATTTCAATATTACAGACAGATATTTCAATCTTATTTATTTGTATAGATAAATTAAATTGAAAAAAAAATTAATATTTATTTGGTTTTGCGTTGTTTATTTAAATTTCGATATATTATTGTTGATAATAAATGATCAGTTAGTGTTTGACCAACATTTTGCTTAACATCGACATTTTATATATTTGTATAACATCCATATTTCATATACGAAGTTTCAACATTTTATCGACAACGCCTTTTATTATCTGTTGCCAACTGAAATCGATACTTAAAAGAGAACAAAACACTGCGAGCATAAAACGGTTAACTTAGAGTACTTCTTTAAAAAGGTGAAATTTAAGAAAAAATATTTAAGGTAATGTTAGCCTCCATCTGGTAAACTTGAGTTCAATTATTCATCCCGGTCTCAAAATAATTATTTCTGTTACAGTAAATTTGAAAATCTTAAAAATATTGAAGAGAGCCTGAACAAATACTTTGACATGAGAAAGGTTCTATGTTCAATAAGCTATAATTGTATATCTGCTGAATATTACTATATGTCGGTGTATCTATAAATTACCGGTTACGGAGCGTCATATTGATGGTAGATAGGTGGAATTGAAGGTATAACGAGAAAGGCTCTACTTGGGTAGTATAAACTTAGGCGTAGTAAGTCATTCTACGAGTGAAGTCATGCTACGAGTGCTGAGATAGTATATTGGATCTGTCCGTTTTGGTGGTACTTCTGGTGCAGGCGAGGAATATGGTGTTGCTGAGAGGCTGCTGTGTATTACACTAGGATGTGTAGTGTTATTGTTGGTTTGTATACTTTGGTGTTATCATGTAATTACGTCCCTAACATTACACTGGTGAGTGGTTTTGGTGGGAACATGTTATGGTGTCTTATTATTGATAATAATTAATTGCGTAAGCAAGAGAGCAAGTTGAACATCCGCTGTCACACTTACTATTTACAACAATTAGCGCTACCTGATGTATTTCCGAGACCAGGATTGGGATGTCCTGTTGTATTATCTATATATTTATAAGTTTAAATAAATAAATGTATATTTAGTGTTTACTTTTTCCAAAGACTTATGCAGAATCTCAATTTTATGCTTTACGTATGGCATTCTCATTGGGGCATATCGTAGCATAACCTTCTTCTGTTTTCTTACTTCGAAGCGATTTTATCTTATTTTCAACTTTAGAACCAATTATCCGATTTTGATGAAACTTAACATAGATCTACGTTGTGTGAACAGTATATATATTTATTTTTATCTCACTAGTTATTTTCATTAATAAAAAGTCAAGAATTTTATCAAATATACTTGTATGTATAAAAATACACATGTGTCACCTAACATTGATTGCATAACAAATAGTATATTTTAAATGTTAAAAGGAGAAGGAGACATCTCCATACATTTTTGGGCCCAGATGTTAACAAGATGAAAGTCGGACCAACTGAAAGCTTATATATAAAAAATTCATACCTGAAAATCTGGCTAGATTTGTCAATCTAGGAGCTGAGTTATTGAACAATAAATAAAAGTGATTTTATGTATTACCTACACTGTAACATGCGATTTTTCACTGTAACAGGTTATTATTCACTATAATTACTTAAAGATATAAAAGGCGGATCAGTATAAAATCACCAAAAAAAAGCTGAGGTTATCTAGGAAATAAAATATTGAAACGATTAACGAAAATTAAAACAACAACAACTAATTGAAATGAATATTAGAAATATCGATCTGAGATCAATAACTTGAATTATTGTTGTTACTGTTATTTGTTGACATGTTGATACTTTGTATTTTTTCATATTATTTTGTAGATATGTTTTTTTATCTGCCTAGTTAACACAGATAAAGAATTAAAACTAGAATTAAAATGCTGGATTTAATCGAGAATCGATTATATTGCACTCGTTTCAAGTCAAATCGAAAATTGGTCTTTTTCTTTTTTTAAATGAATAGTTTTGAAGTTTGAACTGTCAATCAAACTAATGGAAATTACTAGTGGTAGGAAGTGTACAGAAAAGAGAATTTCACTAGTGTATTTTTTTTGGTAATTGATTTATTTCCATAAAAATTTTATTTCTTTTTTCCTTATGCGAATAATAATATACTTTATTTCCAAATGAATATATCATAATAATATAGGTATCAACTTTATTATTTAATTTTTTTGGATCTGAATAAATATAAAATCGATTGCATCAATAAAATCGATTTTCTAACTTATTTATTATTTTATTGCTTTTTCGAAATCTAGATTGTACAATGAGCTAGTTTTTTGTATTTAACTTTAGAAAAATATAGCCAATTTTTTAAAGTATAAACCAATTAGTTAACTTCAGGCCCAAAAATCCCATTCTCCTTTGCGTAATTACTATGTTCTGGTAGAATATGAGTTATACTAATACTTGGAAAGTATGTATTAGTAGGATTTATATATGGTATCGACTTATATTTAGACTTATATTTATATATATTTAGATTATATATTATTTATTATATATGTAGAGCCGGAGCGGCATCAGAGGCAGCTGAACTAAGTAAGTTGCTTAAATATGAGTCTCTGAGGGATGACTACATATTTGTGCCATTTGCTGTAGAGACTATCGGTCCGTGGGGTCCACTTGCGGTGAATTTCCTAAAGGAACTCCCTCCGCGGCTGGTCGTTGCTGCTGGTGATAAGTGGGCTGGGCCTTTTCTCGCTCAAAGGCTAAGTATAGCCATTCAGCGGGGAAACGCAGCCAGCGTTCTTGGCACGATACAGCGGGAAGTAGGACTATATGATAATTAAGTTTCTAGTTTTAGTTTTTTTTTATTATTATAGTTTGTAATAAGTATTACATGTAATGTAAATTTTATATTTGAAAAATTAATATATATCAATTTAAACATAAATTATATAAGACATATATTATCACTTCTGTTTATTTATTATTATTTTTTCTCATTGGCTGGTTGGCTCCTTAAGGGAACTTATCATATAATATCGAAACTTTATTTTAATATCGATACTAATTAGTACTGACTTCATTAGTGGATTCATTTCCAAAGAAGAAAAACCTACAATAAACAAGTAAAACAATTGTCCACCTTCAAATGAGATAAAATAAAAAAAACACATCATTTTACATCTTCAATATTTTGCCCATTCATTAGTCGGTAATGTCAAATCAAATCCTTTTAGATTTGAAATAAAATAATTTTTAATATAATCATCGATTATTAAAATAAAATTACCTATATTAACCAATATGTATATTTGTTACTTTTCGCAAACATACTGTTCAAAATGAAAAGCTAGACAAAATAAAAATAAAATCTTTAATAAAGATAAAAACGTTAGCGCACACTGTGACACTACTAGCAAACGAATCCCATTTTTCTACTTCCTTTCAAGGTACATAATGTTGCCAGTAACAACTTAAATTATATCTTACAAATCACATTGCCTTTTAAAGGTACAGATTTACCACAAATTTAGAACAAAATTTTTTATGTTCATGTATTGAACAATGTTAGGGCCAGGCGAGAATTTACAATAATACATTTTGCAACTCATTTTCTGTATTCTAAATATCAGGACAATAATAAAAAAGAGCATGTAAAAGTAAAGATATACCTTAAAAATAATTAATTAATAGGTAGAGGGCACAATTTTGCAATGGACCTTAAATACACTTTATTATTAAACCTTACCTCGGCTACTCTTACATTCTTATCCTTGCCTGGAAACACCTTAACAATACGAGCTAGAGGCCATTCTAAAGGTGGTGTATTTAATTGTTTCACCAGTACAATATCACCTTCCTTTAGGTTAGGTAAATCATATTTCCATTTTGGGCGACTCTGTAACTGAGTTAGGTAATCTTTTGACCATGTTTTCCAGAAGTCTTGTTTCAGTTTTATTACAACTTTCCAAAATTTTAAACGGTTAAATGAAATTTCAGACACATTGACCTCTGGATAACTGCAAATGGCTGTCCTAATAAGAAAATGCCCAGGTGTTAAATATTCACCTTCATTTGGATTAAATGAAAGCAGAGGTCTAGAGTTTAAAACACCTTCTATTTGTATCATAACAGTATTAAATTCTTCATAGGTCAAGCACATGGTGCCTACTACTCTTTTAAGATGGTATTTGACACTCTTTACCCCTGCCTCCCAAAGTCCACCAAACTCTGGAGAGTAACTGGGAATAAACACAAACTTAATATAATTTGTTTTACAATAATTATAAACAGCATCTCTATGAGATTTAGAATTTTGTAACTCATACAATTCTTTGAGCTGATTTTCAGCCCCCTTAAATGTCTTTGCATTATCGCAAAAGACTTTAGTTGGCATGCCTCGCCTTGATATAAAGCGATTGAAACATGCCAAGAAAGTTTCAGTAGAAAGATCTGATACTGTCTCAATGTGGATAGCTTTGGTTACAAAACAGACATATAGAGCAACATATCCTTTAGTTACAAGTGGTTTTCGAATCCTGGCTACCTTGATGCTAAAAGGGCCACAAAAATCAATACCAACATGCTGAAAGGGTCTAGTAGCATTAATTCTTTCTGCCGGCAAGGAGCCCATAAGTTGCTTCGCAGCCTCAGCCTTTAATCGAATACATTTTAAGCATTTGTGCAATACTTTTTTAATCTCTCTAATGCCACTGATAATCCAGTATTTCTGTGAGAGTGAACTATGCACTAACCTAGGGCCGGCATGCAATAATCGAAGGTGTTCCCTCTCAATAATCAAAGATGTTACCTTGGAATTCTTTGGCAATATAATAGGATGCATTTTATCGCGCGGAATGCCTGCATTCTGAAGCCTACCGCCCACACGAAGAATATCGTTTGCATCAATAAAGGGGTGCAAATTAGCAATACCTGACTTTATTTTTAAATTGTTCTTAATTGCATATATGTCATCAGCAAAATGATGTTTTTGTACGGAACGAATAATGACCAGAAGAGCGTTTTCTAGTTCTGTAGGAGTAAGAAAAGTATCTTTAATTATTTGTTTCCACTTTAAAGCATTAAGATAAAATCTATAAATATATGCAATAATGTTTTGAAGTTTATTAAAACTTGAGTACCTTTCAAGCAATTCATATTGTGAAGTCTGTACTTGCCTTTGAAATAGGCAAGGAACTTCCTTTTCTTCTTGATTCAATGTATCAACATTGCTATAAGAATTAAAAGTACAATCAAAACTGTGGCTGTAATCTGCTTCTGACAAATACTCAGGCCCATGCCACCATAGAGTTTTTCCTTGTAAATTTTGTGGGTCTATGCCCCTCGAAATTAGGTCAGCAGGATTATCCAATGATTTTACATAGGACCATGATGACCTGTCAGTAAGTTCAACAATTTGCTTAATTCTATTATTAACAAAGGTATTAGCCTTTATTTTTCCAGACTGTATCCAGGCTAATACTATCTGGGAGTCACTGTATAAGTGAAGTGAATGTGCTAAACGGGATGTAATTATTTTACTAACCCTATTTGCTAGCTGTGCTAGCAACAATGCACTATTTAGCTCTAGCTGAGGTATGGTTAGTATTTTTGCCAAAGGTGCAACCCGTGATTTAGAACACACCAAGTTAACTTCAATATTCCCATTAGTTTTTAGAACTCGCAAATACAGGCAGCACCCATACGCTTTTGATGATGCATCGGCATAACCCACTAACTGAACAGATGCACCATCATGACTATTGAAATATCTGGGTACTATAATTTTATTCATTGACTTTAATTTGCTGTAAAAAAATTCCCATCGTAGTAAGTGCATAGGAGGCAACATTGTGTCCCACTCAATGCATATGGACCACAATTCTTGCATTATTAATTTTGCTGAAACTATGATCGGGCCTATCAACCCCAAGGGGTCGAAGATTTTTCCAATGAAACCTAATATGCTCCGTTTGGTATTTAGTACTTCCCCATCACAACAAGGGGTATCAAAATAAAAATGGTCTAACACTATATTGTATTTTAAGCCTAATGCCTTAATAACATAATATCTATTAATATTTAAATCCTCAAAATATCTGCATTCATTTGGAATGTCCTCAAGAACAGGATGGTGGTTAGAGCACCACTTGTGTAAATTAAAATTACCTAATTTTAATAGCTCTATTAATTCATATTTTAACAAGTGAAGCTCATCAATATCATCACTTCCAGCGAGAATATCATCCACATAAGTGTTCAATATTATCGCTTTTGCAGCCAAAGGATAACAATTTTTATATCTGTTCGCTAACTCTAAGAGGCAACGGGTTGCCAAAAATGTAGATGACTTCAGTCCATAAGTGACTGTCTGCAACTGCAAGCAAATTATGGGCATGTCAGGGTTTTTTCTCCAAAGAATGTTTTGAAGACTAGTGTGGTGATCATTAATCAGAACACATCGAAACATCTTTTCTATGTCGCATAGTAATGTAAACAAATAACTACGAAATAAAACAAGGATATCGAAAAGCTCACTCTGCACTACAGGCCCATTCAGCATAACATCATTTAAAGAAATTTTATTTTTTGTTTTCATGCTTCCATCAAAAACCACTCGTAATTTAGTCGTCTTACTATCTTCATTGAAGACAGGGTGGTGTGATAAAAAATAAACAGAGCCACTATTAATATCATATGTACTTATATCGACCTCCTTGGCATGTCCCATCGCCACATATTGCTGTATAAAATCTTTATACATTAAAGAGAGCTTAGGACTTTGTTTGAGCCTTTTTTCTAGAGATAAAAACCTTTGCCAAGCAATTGAAAAGGAGTCCCCAAGTAGCAACTCATCTTTTGAACAGATGAGGGGCAAGTCAACTGAAAATCTGTTATGCTCAAAAGTGACAGACTCTTGAAAAATAATTTCTGATTTGTGCAACTCACTTGTAATGCCTGTTATAGGTTGAGGTAATGCTTCAGTTATCCAAAAATTTTCCATCACATTTTCTAGCTTTCTTTCATCACATATAACAAAATTAGACACTAAATGTGAGTTTTCATTTTTAGTCTCAATCTTACCAGCTACAACATATCCAAAAACTGTGTTTTGTAACACAGGACCATCTGAAGTCTTTATACATCCATTTAACAATGAGTTGAAATAAACATCAACTCCTAACAATATTGAAATTTCTGAAGGAATGTTAAACTGATCATCTGATAACAATATATGCTCTGGAATGTTTGATTTCGAAATATGAACAAAATTTTGAGGTAAGGGTGTCGTAATTGAGTCAACTATTAAACAGTTTACATTAAATGTTATATCTTTATACACACAAGACCTTAGAGATAAATTAATAGTTTGATTTATTACTGTGATTTTATTGCCAATACCAATGATATTACTAGATGAATTTGAAAAAGGTTTCAAATTTAATTCTTTAACAAGAGTGTTTGTCACAAATGAGGCTTGGCTACCACTATCAAGCAAAGCTCGAACATAAATGTCTCGACCATATTTGTCAATAACCTTTACCTTAACAGTAGGCAGCAATGTAACTGCATTAGAAGCATTGCTATTTGAAACCAGTGAAACCTTAGCCTCCTCCTCCACATGGAGGAGAGTATTATGAGGCTTTTTACAAATTCTACATTTAAATTTATATTTACAGACATGGTCTGAATGATCCCTTAAGCAAATAGAACACAATTTGTGATCTTTGACAAAAGATAAACGAGTCTCAATAGTGACCATCTTAAATTTTGGGCAATTAAAAATTGCATGATCTTTCATTTTACAAAATTCACACAATACAATGGATTGTGTGGAAACATTTGCAGCTCTTACTACTGACCTTAATTTATTATCAAAGCAATTACTCTTATGTGGGGCACTATCTTCTAGTGCCATAGCACGTTTTTCCAAAAATGCTATAAATTCCACCATTGTTGGTAATATTTGTGGATCACGCTCTAACTGAAAAGCACGGATTGTGTATGAATCCAGTTTCCTATTGAGGATACAAATTAAAACCCGATCCCAACTATCAATTGGTTCATCTAAGTTTTTTAAAGCATGTAATTGCTGCTGTACTTGAGAAATAAAGGTCCGTATTGAGGCTGCTGTCCCTTTGAGCATAGGTGGAATATCCAAAAGTATATTTATATGGTTACATATAGAACGTGCCTTATTATCAAACCGTTTTTTAAGCAAAGTTAGTGCTTCCTGATATGATTTATTTACTAAGGGCAAGTTAACAATTACTGATAAGGCTTCATCTAATAAATATTTGCGTAGATAAAATAACTTTTGGACATCCGATAAAGTCCTATTATTGTCAATGACAGCAATAAACAATTCATAAAAGGGGTTTAAATTTTGTACAATCTTTACCATCAAATGTGGGAACTTCCACATTAGGTAATTTAGACGAAGACATGCAATTAGATTGAGAGGGCTCTGATTTATTAAGAATTTTAATTGCTTCATTTATTTTACCAAGAGTCATATAATACTTATCTTCCATCTCACCAATATCCTCAGAGTCCTCTTCATCTAGGCTTAAAATATCCAACTGAATACTTTCATATTGTTTTAAAACTGAAATTAATTTATCTTTACGAGCTTCTAAAACGTCTATTGTTGCTGAAGCAATATTAGCTGGTTCGCGAACAAAACTTTCAATTCGCGTCAACGCTCCTTTGCAATGCGCCCGCGCAATTTTTAACTTTTTCAGCTCCGACATGATTGCGCAACACCAACACCAAAATGCACTAAACTTATTATTGGCCTTATTCCTTTACGTTTCTATTTGAACTTACAATTCACAATCACAGACACTATTTTATTCTTCAAATGAAGTCGAGCCGTTGTTTACTAGAACTCGAACTGTCAAAGTCAAATTCAATTGACAGTGACACTGACACTTCCAGATGAATGCATTGTTGAGTTGCTCACCATAGACAAATATGGCGGACGGAAATAAATTTATTTTTCAATGAAGGTAGGTAAAAATCACAGATAGAAGCTTCTTTCTCAGTTCACCGTCAGTTACACAATTTGTGTAAAAAAAAATTGAAATATTGCAGAGTCTGCAATGCCTCGTCAATATTTTGACGAAAATGGATGAATATGAAGGTGCAATAGCAAAGCAAACCAAGAAATCACCCAAACTATAAGCCGGGTGAGGTTCCGCCGCGACATAGCCAGGACACTGTCCGAAGTAGAACGCACTGCACTCTTCAATAATACACTGTATCTCACTTTACTTTTCGAAGGACCACTTAGCTTGTTCAAAATGAAAAGCTAGACAAAATAAAAATAAAATCTTTAATAAAGATAAAAACGTTAGCGCACACTGTGACACTACTAGCAAACGAATCAGGCCCGTGACAGCTTAGTTCCATTCTATGCCATTTGGCGCTACCGTCGCTAGTTTATTATCTGTCTACGGACGCCATTTTAAAAAAACGCCATATTGTATTGTCAAAGCAAATTGTCAAAATTATCGATATTAATTATTAATTGCCACCAATATTTATCTAATTGTCGCCCGAGTTATGAGTTTAGTGCAAGTGTATTGAAGTGTATTTCCTCACATTTATGTTGCGTTGAGATCTTGGACGCAAAGTTTCCTCCGCTATTTGTGACAATAACAATATTCTGTTTTTGTGCTGGTCTAGTGCATATTGTATGAAATATGAAAAATGCTGTCTTGGTGCAGATTCCCTAACAACGATAATTTAAGAAACTTGTGGATGTATTTCATAGTATCCATAAGTCCCCAGATCATTGAACTTTCCAAAGAACAGTTTCTTGACAAGACAAAACTTCGATAGGTACTCTTATCCATGCTTGCTTACTAACGATTAAATAGCTCATGGTGTGCCTCTGTCAGCAACAGGCGAGTAATTTTATTACTTATCATGGTAGGTACTTAAATTTCGACTGCTGAAAGTTGTGATTTCTAAGTGGGTATCAAGTGGACTCCAGTAATGCAGTATTGAACCATACATTTTTATTAAAAAACATTGCATCACTTTGTGATTACTTCACCAGCCATTTTTAATTATCACTACATGGTATAAAGTGGCAGTCACTTAAAAAATTGTCTCTGTAACTATTGAAAGACAAAAAATTGTATAGCTGATTGCTTAAATCGTTATAAAAATATCACAAGAACAAACCTTGCAAAAAAAGCAACAATTTATTACAAATTTTCAAAGATGCTGCTCGAATATGGTTAAATTTTAGTTCTGTTTTAACAAATAATGATGTGATTGACATCTTCTAAATCTCAACACTTTTTACATTTATAAATTTTTCACAGTTATATTTTATTTCACTTTCCATATTTTAAAAGGTTATTTAAATGTTCAAGATTTATTAAATCACTAATGTCCAAGATGATAGATCTGCTTTTCGGCTGGTACTGGAAGGCTGGAGCTCATACTATCTGAGAATCTCATTAAAGCATTCATACAAGCATCTTCAACTTAAAGTTGTGACTTGTCGTCATAGTGGAGGAACATAGGTAGTTGCAAGACTGAGCGAACAAGACTGTTTCAGAACCTTTTACTAGTAGGTATGAGTATTAAACAATTAAAATTATAGTTTAGAGGAAGTGGTAATGTGATGGGTATTAATTTTTTGTATAATTGGTATCTAAAACAAATGTTATTTGACTTCCCTCAATTTTATATATTGTTCTATTTTTACTTTATTGTTACAACTTATGGGGTATATCAATTAATTTGTTAACTCTGCTGATTTTAATAATTTTAACAATTCTTCAATATCTATAAGTAAAATTCCTAATTTGCTAAAGATTACAGAAGTTTCGATTTCATTCCATCTAGTGTAGAGTGATTGGAAATTGTGTAAAAATAAATTGTAAATATTAATAAAAGTACATATCATTAACTCTCAAATATATCAAGAATTAAAAAATTTAAATTACTGTCATTTCCAACACTGCATATTTATCAAGATGTAACATTTATAAAAACTAATTTGGAAGTATTTAATGATTATTTAGTAATTGACAGTAAAATTATACAATTTCATCAGACAGCTTTATTTAGATAAAGCGTTTTTGGCACGCTGTTTAAAATCAACAATAAAGTTCCATCTATGTTTCACAAATGGAGAATATTCAGAAATTTAAAAATAATTTAAAACATATCTAAGAAATTTTATTACTCAATTAATTAATATTTAAGCAATGCATCAATAGGCACATTACAATGACATGTATCTTTTTCAAAGATGTTACCTGTAGTATATTACTTGTATTCACAAATAAAAATAAATTTGAATTTGAATCAATCTTGATAAAATTATTTCTTGTAAATGGTACTTATTTTAACAAGAGATTCTATTTATTTCATTAAGGTAATCTTGTTCACTAGTGTGTATCGACGAGTTTTTAAATTACCAATCTTATTTTCATACTTAATAGCATTTTTATAATCAAAGCTACCAGTAATAATCTTAATAATATATCTTATGGAGTTTAGAATGCCTTGTTTGACTCTAAATGAAGGTGATAACTGTTCAAATTGTTCAATACTGGAATTTATTTCAAATTCAGTTTGAAACATTATATAAATTGAATGTTTAGAGTTTTTTTTTGTCAATATAATTCTAACATGCTTATTTAAGTATTTAAGTTCATGTATCTATTAATATTAAATTCTAACTGCTCATGCGTAACATTTAAATCTGAAACCTTAATTATAATATACTTTTCATCACTTACACTAACATGGCCATCTCTAAGTATCATACCAATATTAACCCTTTCGCTGTCCCGTGCACTATATATAGGGCACTGCTATTGTCTTACTATTGTGTCTGGAAAACAGACAGTGAAAGTGGTAATATTATAAGGCCATAGGAATTATTTTCTGCTCCATGTAATTGTCAATTTAATGTTGTGGTTAAATCTAATTAAAATTATTTGCAAAATTAATGGATATCTAAAACCTTCTGAATTATTATGCGTGGATTCTGAAGTTGGTTAACTATAATTTATTTTAATTTTTTTAAGTAGCTATTGAAACTACTAAGAATATTTTCTAATTCAGTTGCAGTTTGATCTAGAATCACCAGAATCTTAAAAAGAGATGCATCTTTTCCTATAATGTAATTGTTACACAATAAAATATATAGTATATTATTTGTATATATAATTTTGTTTATGTCATAAAAAATCTTATAATATATTCACATTTCTTAATAAATAAACTTGAAATACATTGATCACCATCAAACATGATGATCAAGCTTGTTAAATCCTTAGGTCTAATTTGAAGAAAGTGACATAGTCTTCCTTGTTCCATTTTTATTTAAAAAAAATTAATACATGTATATTTTTTTTATAGGGTAAGGGGACACAAGATCACAGTTCACCTGATAGTAAGTGGTTGCTGTGGCCCATAGACATCTACATTTATCCCCGTTTGCGAATCAAAACGCAGATGCGTTGTCACCCGTGAGGACTAAGATGGAATACCTCTTTTCCAGTAAAAAGGGTCTCTGGTTCTCTACACTCACCATACGAAACACAGCAGTGTCAAGCTGCTATTTTACGCTGGTATTCTGTGAGAGCACAACTATACTACTAATATAGCTGCAGCATGGCTCTACCACGTTATACGTACCACATATACAAAAATATTCTGTTAATTATTCTTTTCCTATAATTTTAGCACTTCTTAAGATTATATTTACTTACTATTATATACTTTGTTTTTATTTAATCCAATTTATTTTATTTATAATAACATTTACTTAATTAATAACTGTCAAGTTTTGTGCAGAAGTCAAATAACTTTCAACGATTTTAGTTCAAAAATTACAACATAGAGCCATAAAGAAATAAGCACAGGAAATAACTAGAATGGGACAGGATAGTTAAAGCTTTACATAAAGTCCGCTCACTGCCATGTCTACTCGTAGAGCTGCTCTTGTGTAGATAGGAAGGTTTCTTCAGCTCCTGATTTAAAAAACTTATTTGGTTCGAGGATATCCGGAACTGTGGACAAGACCAATTTGAGTGTACTTGAACTCAGTTGTAAGCTGTGTGCTGGCTGCGCCATATAAGTTTCGGGAGTGGTGCTGAAGATCTTTAAAAACTACAAATATGTTTCGATGACATTTAATAACTATTATATTACAATAATGTATTAAAACTAATTCAGTGCAATACTGACTTCCTTAACTACGTGATTACATTACTACGATGAGAACTATAATGAATCTTATTCTAAATGCCAGGGCTTTTATAGGGTGGTCAAAACAAGTCAAACACATCAAAAGTTCTAAATAATAAATTAATATTTCTATGTTTATCATTCAGTAACAAAATATGATACTTAATTATTTTATTTATTTCATTACAGGTTACATTATTGAAGAAAATAGTATCAAAGAAGAGAAACTTGCTTAATATTTTGACAAAGATTGCAACTAACACTTTAGATGACTCAGTTTCACAAAGACTTGTTAAAGCCCAATCGCTGTCAAGAAATAAACATCTATCGGAAATTTTGAAAAAAAAAATGGTATAAATTACATTTTTTTTTACTAATATCTTTGCTAATACTAGGTAAACCAGGTATAGAAATACAATTAATTACTATATCAAATTAATATTTTGTACAGAGAAATCCTATACAGACGTAATTTAACTTTTCTAATTTAAATTGTACCTAGATCCGGGAGTTATTCAAAATGTAAAATGGTTTCCAAATTTTGGAAACAAAATTGTATTTCATTATGGAATATTCTAAGCCACTTAAAATATACTATAAAATAATCTTTGACCTTAAAAAAAATGATATGTAATAAATCACATAATTTACTTTTCATTACACATTGAAATCAAATTAATCATGCTTAAATAATAAGGATATGAATATACAAGTAGCACCTGCTTTGTCTTAATAGTTTTCCATCTATAAAATGAGTAATGGTAAAAGATTGAAGACTATAGTTATTATATTTATTATATTTTTAATTTTATGAAATTGCAATTTTAAATGAGAATTTAAGATTACTCATCTGACATTTCAAAATATGTATTATACAAAATATAATTTGCGTTTTATACAGTAATTATTTAGTAGATACATCAAACATATATTTCACATTGTTTTCTATTGTTTTTTGGTTTCCTTGAAATTAACATTTTTCCTGTTTTGTTATAGATAAAACACAAAAAATTCAGTCCTCCTAAAACTGATCACTTGAATAAATTTTTCGATAATTTTTTAGGAACATAATTGATAATTATGTTCTTATTTGGTTTGCTTCATGGTTGGTTTGATAATGTTATTAAATTCCCTTCTTGAATACCACTGTGTACTTCAATTTATATTCTCTCAACCAATATTCTTTTTAACCTGAGGAAAAAAAAAGTAATCTCTGTCATCCATTTTTTAAGCGGTAGAGCTATGCTGCAGCTATATTAGTGGTTTAGTTGTAGCATGAATGGTTCGGCATGTCCAGGGAAGGACCACGCTGTCACAGAATACCAGCATAAAATAGCAGCTTAACGCTGTTGGGTTTCGTATGGTGAGTGTAGATAACCGGATACCCTTTTTACTGGAAATGAGGCATTCCACTTTAGTCCTCACATGTGAGAACGCATATGCATTTTGATTCGTAATCGAGGATAGATTAGATGTCTATTGGTCACAGCAACCACCTTCCATCGGATGGACTGTGTGCTCATTTGTCACCCTTATATTATTAAAAAATCCTCTTTTCTCATCTCAAGTCTTCTTAGCTGTCTCTTTGCGTTATAATTTTATATGTTTTGCTTTATTTTTTAAATATTTATTTAAAACTTTTTATGGCTCTATGCAATATTTTCCTCATTTTGGTAATGTGTGTATTTATTAAGTCTTATATTTATTATGAGTTTATTACTATCGGTGGCTAGCTCGCCTGGCAAGGTCGCCAGGCGAGCCGACCATGTAATGACGTTATTAAATGAGACAACCTATATCTGCCAAGTGCTGTTTATTATAATTGGTATTACATTAGTGGATACCGTGAGCCACACTACAATTGTATAAAGGTTAACAAAGTCTGTTGTTGTAAGCAAATATGTGTCTTTTGGCGAAAGACTTGCAGGTGCAATAACTGTAAAAGTAATTCAATTAAAAAGTACTTTTTTTTAGATGATTTTCACTATGCAAACTCTGGCGCAACAATGGCCTCAACAGCAGAAGTCGTTGAATTTTTCGACACACTGACAGCGTCAGTGGATAACCGGGTGGTGTGCAAAGAGGAAAGTTAAGACGAGTGATTAAACAAACTTCACAACTTCATTTTTTTTGGATTGAAGCCATTAATAAAATAAAATAAAAATGGTTTTGTAGACTCCATTCTATATAATAGCAAACATGCTATACAAGAAGGAAAACCTCGACTTGTGCGCATACCATCCCGACAAGGATGGATAACTTGAAAGTTTTATAAGGGTCTACAAATTATTATTTGAACAGTATAATGTAGAATATTATTATCCATTAAATATTAACCAAGACCCTTTAGAAATTTATTTTTGGATGTATAATAGCTATAAAATGTAGAAATGTTGACCTAGATGCAAACATATTTATATATGCCTTTAAATATTTGATATTATCTAACATGGTTAGTCCACATTCTCTAATTGTGAAGAGGATTATGGAGACACATTATTAAATGTTAGTGTTGTCTCCTATCCCCTTCACCATCAAGTGCAAAAGAAAAATTGCTGGTGGGTGACGTAGTCATGGAAAAAATTATAGACCACTGCTCAGCTTACACTACTGAATACATTTTGTCAGAAAATATCGAAAGGTATTTGTTGTAAGGATTGCATCAAAACATTACCACTAATGAAAAATTACTTATCTTGTACAGGGATGGTACTCACTTTATTCATAAGTATTTGAATTATAGCTGTATTGGAAGTAATGTAAAATGTAGTTTGAAAAGTAAAATATTAAGCACTTTGAGGTTTTCCTGGCTTGTTTTGAAAAAGTTTTTATTAGGTTACATGGGCACAATTGGTGCAACAAATAATAAAATATTGAAAGGTGACATTCATGAAAAAATAAAAATATTAAAATTTTGGTGACTAAGCCTCACAAAGGCTTGCTTAATGTCCAATCTCTGTCGAAGTATAGAGAAGTTGAATGTTAAACAAATAACTTTATTATTAGTATAATTAAAACAATTAAAAAAAACAAAATGGCCAGGTTTACCCTAGATGAAAAATGAATAGGATTTCTAATAATGAAACAAAACTCCAAACACTACAAACTTAAGGAAAAAATGTTTGTCTTGTCTAACAAACAAATGTTATATAGACCAAATAATAATTTAGCATATCCTAGCGAAAAATTCGTTATCTTATACAGGGAAGGTACTCATTTATTCATAACTATTTGAATTATAGCTGTTTTAAAATTAATATAAAAAGTAACTTGTAAAGTAAAATATTGAGCACTATGATTAACCCATTCAATGCGGCTCGAAAAATCGCCTTTATTACGCAGGGGCGGCAGGGGGGGCGGTTCAAATAGCTAACTCCGATAGGCGTCGGACGCATCTCATATTTAAACACTTTGACACCGATCGGCGTTTCCCTCACATGAAAAAGATTCTTGCTTGTTTAGACAGAATTTTAAATATGACCAGGGATTGTAAACCTTTTTTCTGATTTTTTAAGGTTAAAAATACTTTTAATAATAGTATTTAGTCTACTATTTTAAATGTATTAAGTATAATAAGTAGTGTTTTTAATTAGTAGTTGAGAGGAAGAGAGGGGTTTTAAGTTACATACTATTTCTAGTGCAGCGTAATTTGTTTCGCTTAATAATTAATAATGACTTTCTCTTGGTGGTCTTGGAAGGTGAGGCTCGACCATCGTCACCGAGTTTATTGAGTGACAGTGTGAGACAATTTGGTTCGCTAAAAAGAAAGCCATGTGATGATCAACATTATCATCTTGATAATGTTGATGCGAAAAAAGTCACATCTAGACAAAATAAAGAGACACAGGTATCGTCACAGGACATTCAGGATGCAAATTTATATAAACGCAACATTCTCGATTCTAATGAGTATAAATGTGACGTATCACAATTACCCGATTTTAAATTTTGAAAACGGGGAACCAACTGACCACCGAAACAAAGCGTTTGCTCAACTGATCGCTTACAAATTAGATCTTGTTCCAATGAAAAAAAGATCTGTAACATATGTTAATATAATAAATCTTGTGAGGAAAGTACGTCACCAATAGGATGTGGACGACATAAGTTTACCCAACTAAGAAGACTCGGAATAATGTTTGTGGCATAGGTACGCTGTGAGCCTACATGTTGTTTGATGATTGTTGATATTATTAAATAAGTATTATGAACACTTTCGTAGTTGTAGTTTTGTTTAAGTACCTACTCTCACAAGTATGCGAAACAATGATTACCAATATGAACGGTTTTAACAATCCAAATTAATAAGCCGTTTTCGTTTTAATTTTCTGGCTGCTTTTTTTTCCTTTTTACACTAGAGATGATGAACAATATATTAAAAAAAAACTAGCGAATAATATCAACACAGCAAAATGTTTAACTATCAACTATGAAATGAAGATTGCTCGTAGTATGAACCTATTACTGTTCTCTAAGTCTATAAAATAAAATACCTAGCTAAAATAAATAATATATAAATATTTAATCCAAATTTTTTCAATGTTGATAACTTCTGGAAGACGCCGTTCGGTGTTATCCGCGCCCGAGGATAGTTTTGTTATTTTTCTAAAATCATTATTTACAGAAACGGAAACTATAATGATGTTGTATGTATGTAAAACATGCACATATAAAAAGTATATCCCTTTAGAATAGAAATTGGCCAAGTTATGGCTAAAATATTATTTACGCCGATCGGTGTCATTCGCCTAAGAATGACAATTTTAATTACGCCGTTGTGCGTGCACCGCAACGAATGGGTAAAATATGATTCCCGCGGCTTAATTTATTTAATTTGATACTTGCTTTATATAATGTACAATAAATATTGCTATGTTTTCGTCAAATTGTACCTATAATTTAATCCTAAGATTATGTGTGTATGTATATGATGTTGGTGTGCTTGAATAAAAAATAAATGTTAATGTCTTATAAGTGTTTCATTAAATAATAGTATTCCTGTATAATGCACTTCTGTCGATATCGATAAAATAAGAACACCACTAAACATCGATATCGATGATTTGAAGGATGTGTGCTTGCAATCTCTAAGCTATTTTTTTTTAATTTTTTTTTATTACTCATCTGTCAAAATGGGCGACTGCAGCGCCAAAACGCATACTTGGGAAACTTGACTAAAAGTCACTGTCGTATCTGTAGCTTGCTACATATATATTTATCTATGAAACGAATCCCATTTTTCTACTTCCTTTCAAGGTACATAATGTTGCCAGTAACAACTTAAATTATATCTTACAAATCACATTGCCTTTTAAAGGTACAGATTTACCACAAATTTAGAACAAAATTTTTTATGTTCATGTATTGAACACATACTGATCCTGTAATTTAAAAAAATCTATCTTAGCTGTTTCAATGATATCATCATTTAAGTATCAAGTTAAGGTATATCTTGTTCTCGAAATCATTTTTCTCGTGTGCTTAAAAAACCGTGCTCTATACGTGGTAGGGCATGCTGTCACAGAATACCAGCTTAATGCTGCCGTGTATCGTATGATGAGTGTAGAGAACCGGAGACCCTTTTTACTGGAAACGAGGCATTTCATCATAGTCCTCAGGAATAGAAACGCGTCTGTAGTTTTCTTATTTGAGGAAAGATGTAAATGTATATGGACCCCAGCATTCACTAACCATCAGGAGGATTCTGTATGTACTCGTTTGTCACGCCTTTTCTTTAAAAAAGTATTCATTGATCTCAAGAAAAAAAAATTAAAAAGCAATAGTTGATACAGACGACTAAGTGTTTCTAGTTTATTAATATTACGCAGCGTTATCAAGAGTAAAATACATAAATACATGTAGGGTTATTTATTATTAAAGCCTACATTTTTAAACCTAAAAATGTTGTATTCTTAATAACGCATTAAATTTTGATCGGTTATTAAAATTATCTGCATAGATGGACACAGATTATTTAATATTACGAATAACAATTGAATTATTTTAGTTCATATTACATTTATGTAGGTTTATCTCTAAGTTCCAAAAAATTAAGTAGTATTAACTATCAGAAGTGTAAATTTAAAAAAAAAAATAAGACTTTTAAGCTTATTAGTAAGACCTTTAAATCAAATATTCCTTATCCCTTACTTCTTAAAATATTTTATATAATAAAATTTATTATAAAACATAAATACGCCTTCCTATGTCTGCAATACGGATATCTTAGCCAATTACAGATAGCGCGCGAGTTGAATGCAGAGCACAGGAATGCGGTAGAGCTGTGGCCTAATTAGAATTAATACTTACTTATACTTATACTTATCGTCACGCACAATCCCTGACGGGGTAGCCAGAGAGAACAGATCGCCAAGTGTCACGATCCTTACATACCTCTTTCGCTTCTTTCAGATTCATTATCTTCTTCATACATGCACGTCTAGGTATCCCAGTACTCTTGACCCTCCCCTCTTCGAGCAATTTGCTCACATGGTCTTCGAAAGTTAGTCTCGGTCTACCTCGACACCTTTTAATATTAACTTTCGCGCTATATATTTTCTTCACCATTCGGTCTTCACTCATTCTCTCAACGTGCCCAAACCATCGAAGCAATTTCAAAGATTCAATTTTTGTGATAAGGTCATGTTTCAAACCTGCCATATTGCGAATCTCTTCGTTTCGCTTTCGGTCGGCCATGACGTGACGCCGCACATTTTACGAAGAGATCGCATTTCCCTGCATTCAACTTGCTTTTATGCTTCTTCTGGCATACCCAGGTTTCGCTGCCATATAACAAAGTCGGTACCAACACTGCCTTATGTATTGCAAGGCGTGCACTCTTCACTACGCCTTGCCTTTTGACTAACGCAGTCAGGGCACCATTGACTTTGTTCCCGGCAGCGACACGCCTGTCCAATTAGAATTAATGATGACTATATGTCGATAAATTTCAACAATGTTTTAAGTTTAACGTTTTAAGTTTAGAAAAAACAAGGTAATAATTATGACACATTTTTTATTATTTTACACATCAAAATCAATAAAAAAAAGATATTATTTATGCAGCATCAGATTCTGAAATGGCAGACTTGGTTGAATCAGTATCACTATCCTCACCATCGCTGACCTCAATTACGATCCGATCTATGGTATCTTCCATTAATCCATCTCTTTGCCAATAATTTTCTTCTAAAATTATAACACGATCGTCGAAGCCACGCCAATCTTCCTCTGTGACCTGAGAGAGAGCCAGCTCCGTAACATCTTTTAACCTTTTTAGGGAGAAATCAGAAGTAACATTGTAATGCCTTACAATTATTTTTACTTTTGCCTAAGCGAACTCAATAGGGTTGAGGTCGCACATGTACGGTGGTAGTCTTTCTACGATATGGCCTTGACTTCTGATGAATTTATCGATTTCGCAAGATTTTTCCGAAGGTTTATGTAACTGAACCAAGTGAAAGAGCTGATATTTTCTCATAATTAGTGAAGCTTCGATATTGTTCTTGGTTAACCATTCCAACATTACTAATTTGGTGCTGGACTTTGTTGGGACTTTATTTTCTTGTACATTATGATACGGTGCGTTGTCCATCACAACAACGCTGGTTTGTGGTAGATTAGGGATTAACATATCGGTGGCCCACTTCTCAAAATTAACACTGTTCGTCTGTCCGTGATAATCAACTGACGTAGTACCAGCCTTAAAAAGTAACTTTGCACCATTTAAATACCCTCGTCTCTATAGTGTTTTTACAAATACACAAACATACATTTATATATAAGTCACTGTCTCGAGCGCACCGCGTCAGTTACACGAGAGCCTCGGGCGAGAGTGGACGTGTTTAGTTAAGTGCGTGCCGAGCCTGTGATACACTACAGTGATTAGAGAAGATAGCAGACAATACAAATGGCGACGAGGAAAAAGATAAGTACCTATTTAGCATAAAGATATAATCAAAAATAGGTTAGCAATGTGCAACTATTAGCATTGAAATTGTAAATTAATTCCTTGAGTACCCGCGGGAAAAAAAAACTGTGGATTATGAATTATGATTTATTGTTTTAACCCTGTTATGATCATTTTAATAATTTATATAAATTATATGTTCGCATATGACCACGCTTATGGTGTGCAAAAATTTATTTGTCTTTAAGTTATTTATTATTATAATATTAAAGAGTTTATAGATAATAATAACCCATGGAAGTGAGGTGATCGCTCCCAAGCTATTTCTAATTTGTTGTGTTGTTAATTTGTGTAACATACGTGATTGTAAGCTATTATTTAAAAAAAAGTCCCGCTGGGTTTCTTGCTGATTCTTCCCAGGACAGAGGTTTTTTTCGAACCAGTGGTAATTATACAAAAGAGTGCCTTTCAATAAGTATTATTTATAATCTATGTTGAATAAAAAAAATTTTCTGTTTCTGTAGCAATGATAAAAAAATGATTTATTTTAACATAATATTATGTCTTTTAGCACAACTTTTATTTAATAATATTTTGATGGAAAAATAGTAGATGTAACTAATCACTCCTCTCGATTCGAACCGAAATACAATGTCGTTAGCTAAATTTTAGTGGCATTTTACATGTAGGTGTGATATTTATCGCCTTTAATGAAAATACTATTTTACCGCTTTCAGGGCTTACAAATGTCTTACAAAAAATCGTGGACACTTCACGACTTCTGTAAATTGCATAGTAGGTAACTAGTAATACTGTAAATGCGCATTATAGGTATTGATTTCACCCAAAGCCTAAATGGCACAGCAATGGAAGTAGTCGGTATAACAAATAAACCGAAAGAGAAGGGCGAGTGTTTTGGAACATATTACTATCATGGAATTGAGTTTGGGTACTAAGATACCATCATTAAATTGAGTTGGGTACTAAGATACCATCATTAAATTGAGTTGGGTACTAAGATACCATCATTAAATTGAGTTGGGTACTAAGATACCATCATTAAATTGAGTTGGGTATTAAGATACCACCATTAAATTGGAAGTTGGGTATTAAGATACCACCATTAAATTGGAAGTTGGGTATTAAGATACCACCATTAAATTGGAAGTTGGGTATTAAGATACCACCATTAAATTGGAAGTTGGGTATTAAGATACCACCATTAAATTGGAAGTTGGGTATTAAGATACCACCATTAAATTGGAAGTTGGGTATTAAGATACCACCATTAAATTGGAAGTTGGGTATTAAGATACCACCATTAAATTGAACTTTGGGTACTAAGATACTACCATTAAATTGGACTTTGGGTACTAAGTAATCACCATTAAATTGGACTTTGGGTACTAAGTTACTACCATTAAATTGGACTTTGGGTATTAAAATACCTGCATTAAATTGGAAATAAAAATATAAGAAACTGTTTCAGTTTGCCCCTAAAATATTAATAATTATGATACCGTTATCAGTTTTAATGTGATAGCACGTCTATGGCTATAAGGTGTGAAAAATGGAAAAGGTCTCTACTAATCTATCTGGACGCAGCTGAAGTTACATCAGCACTCAAGTAACGAGCTACGCTATTGTATTTTGGTGGCGCTGGGATACAAGAAATATTCTACAATTTACCGGTTGCCAATGTCGAATCATCAGAAACCGTTGATGCATTTAAAGTAGCCATAAAAAAAACTCTACCAGTATTTTCAACCTAAACGGAGCAAAGTTTATGAGCGGCATGTTTTCGATTGCTAAAACATGAAAAAGGAGAAAAATTTGGGAAGTTTTTGATAAGATTGCGTCAACAGGCCGAAAAGTGTGCATTCGAAAAGCAAGATGATCATCTATTAGATCAAATTGCGGAAAAGTGTAATTCGAAATTGCGCAAGAACCTTATATCTAACAAAACGTGGGAAGAGTTAAAAAGCAAAAAAGTATAAGCTTTTAATCAAATGTAAAGACAAGCAAGACATTATTAGCATATAGTAGTAACTCTCCTTTGGCAATAGAGGGTGCATTTGAAACTATACTTGAAGTTGATGGACGAAAGAAACATACAACCATTTACATGATTTCGGGGGGTACTAGAGACCTATTGGGTAAGAACACAGCAGTCCGTCTAGGTGTCTTAAAACTTGGTATCGGGATAAATCAAGTGGAGAGTACCGATCCCCATTAAAGAGAAGGTTGCAATCAAAATTAAGGAATCACTAAACAGTGATATAATTGAAGAAGTGCAAGGCCCGTCTAAATGGGTTTCACCAATGTTCCAATCGTGAAAGGAAATGGTGAATTACGTTTGTGCGTAGATGTGAGATGTACGAACGCCGCTATATTGCGAGAAAACCACCCCCTGCCTACTATGGACCATCTTTGCCTAAAATGAAGAAAGCTAAATATTTTAACAAATTAGACATAAAAAAATGCCTTCCATCAAGTGGAAATTCACTCTGAATCCAGACACATAACGACTTTTATAACCCCTAAAAGATTATATAGATAAAAAGAATAATGCTTGGAATTACCTGCGCTTCCGAGATTTTTCAGAAGATCATTGAAAGGATGCTGATAAACTGTGAAGGGGTCGTCAATTTTATTGATGATATCCTGGTATTCGGGAACAGTGAAGAAGAACATGACGCATGACTAAAGAAAGTTCTACAGGTACTTAGTAAAAACAACGCCGTGCTGAATATCAATAAATGCATATATAAAACGCAGGATGTGAATTTTCTGGGACACAGGCTTACACATGAAGGAGTAAATCCTTCAACAAGTACGTTGAGAGCATTATGAAATTTAGGGTCCCAAAGACCATAGAAGAACTCCAAAGTTTTTTAGAACTCTTAAACTTCATAAACAAATGGATACCTAACTTGGCCGCCATGACAGAACTTCTGAAGCACCTGCTAAGACAGAAGATGAGCAAAAGGAAGAGCTTGAAAAAACAATGGTCTGGGGAACAAGATAAAGCATTCCAAAAAACTCAAACGGATGCTCACGGAAATACAGATTTTAGGGTATTATGACGTCAGAGATGCAAGACAGATGATAGCAGATGCTAGCCCTGTCGGACTTGGTGCTGTCCTTTTAAAAAATGATACAAATGTCCCTAGAATTACTGCCTATGGTAATCGAACTTTGACAGACTGCGAGCGCAGGTATAGCCAAACGGATAAAGAGGCACTAGCATTAGTTTGGGGGGTCGAACATTAATATTTTTTAATTTGGAAGCTCTATTGATTCAGTCACTGCCCAAAAGCCGCTTGAGATATTGTTCGGGTCTAAATCAAAACCATGTGCGAGGATTGAACGATGGATACTGAGGCTACAGTATTATTCATTCAAGGTTGTATACAAGCCAAGAAAACAAATATAACTGATCCCTTGTCACGATTATGTAACTATCCTGATAACCCACCAAAAGGAAAAGACCAGCATGTGTACCACATAGTGGAAAATTCTAGACCAGTTGCTATACCAATGAGTACCATTGTAGCATATTCAGAAAAAGACCAAGAGATTTACAAAGTTAAAAAAGGTGTCTATCAGAACGACTGGGACGATTTAATTAAGAGTTACAAATTTTTTGAAAACGAGTTGTTTCCACGATAGCATTCTACTTCGTGGAAATAAAATTGTAATACTACAGCAACTCTTCAAGAGTGTATTAGATGCGGCATAGGAGGGTCATCCAGGTATCGTAGCGATGAAAGGACGCTTGAGATCAAAGGTATGGTGGCCCCGTATCGATAAAGACGTAGAACAATTAGTAAAGGCCTGTAAAGTTTGTACGTTAGTGAGTTTGCCAAACCCACCTGCACCAATAAAGAGACGAGAGTTGCCTGCAGCTCCATGGATAGATGTCACAATGGATCTAATAGGACCATTGCCAAGTAATGAGTATCTGTTAGTAGTGGTTGACTACTATAGTCGATACAAAGAAGTAAAAAATTACAAAAACATCACAAGCTTACAGATTATTAAAATGGTAAAAGAAATGTTCAGTAGACTTGGTTATCCTATTTCTATCACCGCAGACAATAGCAAGCAGTTCGTTAGTGAAGAGTTTCGATCTTTCTTCAAAGAATGTAACATTAAGTTATTTAGTACTGTACCATATTGGCCTCAAATGATCGGCGAAGTTGAAAGAAAAAACAGAGATATTTTGAAACGTCTTCGTATCAGCCAGATCGAGAGGAAGGATTTAAAAGAATGTTTGTGGGAGTATCTTCTAATGTATAACAGCACCCCTCCTTACAGTTACCGGAAGGTTACCGTCTGAACTGTTTTTTCAACGAAAAAGTAGGGATAAATTTCCATCAATAGGTGAAATAAATTACAGACTATCATTTAGATTCAGATATCAGGGATAGAGACAAAATACAAAAAAGAAGAAAAAATCTTGATAAGAAAGAGATGTAGTGTTTGCACAAATACACAAACATACATTTATATTTAAGTCACTGTCTCGAGCGCACCGCGTCAGTTACACAAGAGCCTCGGGCGAGAGTGGACGTGTTTAGTTAAGTGCGTGCCGAGCCTGTGATACACTACAGTGATTAGAGAAGATAGCAGACAATACACTCTCGATCCTGCGTGGACAAGAATTAGCCTGTTCGTGGAGCTCGGCGTCGATCATTTCATTTCTCCAGCAGTTTTTAAATGTGAGGTTGTTGTCCACCCATGTTTCATCGAGAAAAAAATATTTCGATGTTCTTGCCTATATTGACGAATTTTCTGCAAATAAATTGACCGTGCATATGCGACAGCTTGCCTCTCCACAAAATTCTACGTTTATTATGACATTTAAGCCATCTATATCCCATGTCTTTTAACAATTTTCTTAAACTCGTCACTCCCCATGGAAACTCGATTTTTTCTCGAATAGCTGCGAGGAGTTTAATGCAGGTCGGAACAATTTTTTTAGTTAAATAAAATTCTTCAATAATTCTGTGTATAACATCTCGATCAAAATCATCGACGTTTAAATTTGTCTTCTTGTTACACTGTCTTTTCTTTTTAGAAGGCGAACAAAGGGGCCCGTTTTGGCTTCATTTTGAATTGCAGACAAAGTACTGTGTAACGGTTTGCGCGATCGTAAGCATTATTTAATGTGAATGTTAAATTGTTGTTCTGCCTTTCTTTAACACACATGTCTAGAATATTTTTTGCCATTTCCCGTGCTTGGCGATAAATAAAAACTCGTTTTTTTGTAACAGAACTTGACGTACACGGATCAGACATCATTAATAACAAAAATAACACGCGGCTGCAACTTTATATTAATTTGATAACACAGTAAGCGTATGATAGTTGTCAAGAACAGCACAGCAATACACTGCAGGCGCGCGAGACGCGGCGTGCGGACGGCGGGGGGAGATGCTCCCACTCTTCACTTCAGGCCCCGACGGCATTCAACTCGCGCGCTATCTGTACTTATGTAGGTATTACATGAGTATTACCTACAAATAAGATACCGATCAGGGTCTGCTGTACACAAAAAAATAGTGTAGGATTCCCGCCAGGACCTAATGGTGTTATTTCCGTGCCGATTTACCAAGTGCTCTTTGTCTATAATAAACATTATTAAAACACTGAATCCAAAAAAATGTTATTTGAATAAATCATTATATAAAACAGTTTGTGTATGTATCTTACGTTACGTAGCTCAGTAACTAAGAACTTCGGCATC
Source organism: Parnassius glacialis (assembly GCA_033319125.1). Classification (NCBI taxonomy): domain Eukaryota; kingdom Metazoa; phylum Arthropoda; class Insecta; order Lepidoptera; family Papilionidae; genus Parnassius; species Parnassius glacialis. The sequence goes on along the minus strand of JAVANC010000005.1, from coordinate 26,316,053 downwards.
ACGCTGCTAGCCGTGGCACGAATCATGAACGGGAGAAATATTTGTATATGGTCTGCCAATAAATGTTCCGAGTTCGTCCATGTACAATTGATTTATGTGAAATGACTCAATAAGGAAAATCATCATCATCATTACAGCTTTTCATAAGTTCACTGCTGAACATAGGCCTCCTCCAAGAAATGCCACAAAGCACGGTCCTGAGCCACATGCATCCATCGACTTCCTGCATGTCTTACCAGATCGTCAAACCTTCTAGTCGGGGGTCGCCCTACACTTCGCCTACCGGTACAAGGCTGCCACTCGAGAACCTTTCTTCCCCATCGGTTGTTGGTTCTTCGAGCTATATGGCCGGCCCACTGCCACTTCAGCTTACTAATCAGTTGGTCTTTGTCGGATACTCTGGTTCAACTGCGGATATCCTCATTTCTACGTTTATCACGCAGAGAAACCCCGACCATAGCCTTCTGCACAGCTCGCTGAGCGACCTTGAGCTTCCTCATCCGCCCAGCAGTGAAGGACCACATCTTAGATCCGTAAGTCATCACTGGAAACACGCACTGCTTGTACAATTTCGTTTTCAGGTTTTGAGGAATGTCTAACGAGAAGATGTGTCGTAGTTTACCGAACGCTGCCCAGCCGAGATGAATCCGTCAATTGACCCCTCGGTCGAAGTTGGACTTGCGTAGTCGGACTATTTGTCTCAGGTAAACATACTCATCAACAACTTTGAGCCCCCAACAACTACCGGCATAGGTGTGACATGGACGTTAAACATGATCTTTGTTTTCTCCATGTTCATCTTAAGACCTATCCGTTGGGAAACACTATTGAGGTCACTGAGCATAGTGCTTAAGCCCTCCAGCGATTCTGCCATAAGGACTATATCGTCAGCAAATCGAAAATGAGTGATGTACTCGCCATTGATGTTAATACCGCATCCTTTCCAAACCAGTAACTTGAAAACGTCTTCCAATGCAGCGGTGAAGAATTTCGGGGATATAACATCACCCTGTCTTACACCTTTCTGCAGTTGGATAGGTTTCGTACTCTGGTTCTGTACTCGGATAGCTATCGTAGCTCTACTGTACAAATACTTCAGCACTTCGATATAGCGACAGTCAACTTGGCACCGCTGAAGGGACTGCAGCAACGCACAAATTTTGACGGAATCAAAGGCTTTCTCATAGTCCAGATACGCAAGGCAAAGTGGAATATTATATTCCTCTGACTTCAGTACAATTTGCCGATGGGTGTGTATGTGGTCTATTGTACTAAAGCCTTTTCGGAAACCTGTTTTTTCGGGAGGCTGCAAGTCATTAAGTCTGCGTGCGAGACGATTCGTCATGACTCTCGAAAACAGCGCGTAGACGCGGCTCAGAAGGGAAATCGATCTGTAGTTCTTCAAGAGAGCGTTGTCGCCTTTCTTGAAGAACAAGACCGCCGCACTTCTGCTTCATGCCTCCGGTGTAATGCCACCATGGAAGACAGAATTAAAGAGCTTCTAAAGGACTTCAAGTTCCGGATTTCCACCCGCTTTAGAAAGCTCCGCTGTAAATCTATCCTCGCCCGAGGATTTGCCGTTTTAAAGGTGCTGGAGAGCCATTCTAATCTTGCTCAGACTGACGTCCGGGATATCTTCAGAATAGTGTCGGATGAGACTCGCTCTTGAATCGTTACTCACACTTGCGTGTGGCTCCAACGATAACGTGTACAGCAGCCCATAGAACCTCTCAATCTCACTCAAAATCTCAGGTGTCCCGGAAATGATGCTGCCACACTCGTTCTTCAGCTTTGACAATTGGCTCTTTCTGGCAGACAGATCTCTTGCAAAGAATTTGGAGCCTTAGTTCCTTTCGATAGATTTTTCAATACCAGCTGTATTGAAGTTGCGTAAGTCCCGCCGCATGCATTCGGAGATCTGTCTGTTCAGTTGCCTGTATGCTGTCAAATCTGTTGAAGAATGTAGCTTCATTTCCCGTCTAAAAGTTTTAACAGTGGTAGAGCCACGTGGCAGCTTTTGCTGTCGCACGGATGGCCTGGCTCGAACCGGGGTGGTTCCACAATCTCACAGAATACCAGCGTGATGTAGAGGTTTACCTCTGCGTTTCGCTTGGTGAGTGCAGGTGGCCGGAGGCCCTTTTGACAGGTAATGCGGCAGTCCATCTTAGTCCTCACGGGTGACAACGCATCTGCATTTTGATTTGTAATAGAGGATAGATGAAGATGTCTATGGGCCGCAGCAACCACTTACCATCAGGTGGACTTTGTGCTTGTTTGTCACCCTTATGCTATAAAAAAAGATAACAGCCATGAGATTAAGAGTGTCATCGGAGAGTTTTGTTTTCTTTTGCGGCCTGTCTTGCAGAACTTAGCTCCGACCGCATGGACAGTTTCCATGAGCTTATCATACATATCGTCCACTTCATTGCGATCTTCTAGGCACTGAAAACGGATTTGTAACTCGAGCTGAAAGGTTTCGGGACTCTGCAATAGAGTACGAGGGGGACGAAGCGTTGACTTCATTAGACGACGCCTCTCCAACTTAACGTTTAGGTTCAGTGTACCTCTAACCATTCGGTGATCGCTACCAGTTTTCACCCTCGCGACCACGGAGACATCACTAAACAGGTGTCTTCTGGTCTTCATAATAAAGTCAATCTCATTTTTTGAACCGTCGGGGCTCGACCAGGTCCACTTTCTGTGGGGCAGCTTCTGAAAAACAGCGTTCATCATAAAGAGACCCTCTTTCTCCATGAAGTCGGCCAGCTGCTGGCCTCTCGGGTTCCGTTGCCCTATTCCAAATTTCCCTGCTATCAGCTCACCGTCCTTTCTTGTGCCTAGTTTTGCATTGAAGTCTCCCATTAACACCGTATAGTGAGTTTTGGAGGAATGCATGGCTCTAGATATGTCCTCATACATTTCCTCCACCTCCCCATCGGGATGTGTCGAGGTTGGTGTTTAAACCTGTACGACCTTCAGCGAATACCGTTTGGTGATTCTGAGTATAAGGTACGCAACCCTCGTCGACACACTCTCAATCTTTCCAACGTTGTTAACGTGAGACTTGTGGACGATAAATCCAACACCTCCTTGGGACAGATGGTCGCCCTCCCGGTGATAGAGCAAGTTGCCGGATTCAAGGATTACCGTGTCCTTTCCCTCTCTTTGGACTTCGGATAATTCTATAATATGCCAGCGTAACTTTTCTATCTGTTCTTCCAGCTCCACGATCTTCTCGTCAGCCCTCAGGGTGCGTGCGTTGTATGTTGCCAGGTCGAGACGTCTTAGGTGGCAACCGAACCTCCACCGAAGATTCTTAGCACCCCTTGCCCCGCCGTTACCATGGTCACCACCGTAGCCAGGAATAGCGGGGCCGCCGGGGACTGGGGGCCGTCTCTTTGTGGCTCTCATCGTTGGGGGGTATTTGCTATATTTGCTACGCTTGGCGAATGGGTTGGCAACCGTATTTTTTTATTGTAATTTTGCTGTTATCAGGAAGATGCTGGTGCCCATCTCCTGCCTGTTTCCCTTTGTCTTTTTTTACGACACCCACGGGAAGATATGGGGTAGTGGATATTCTTAACCGCCACTACACGGCAAGGGAAATCATAGTGTGGGGTTAAAACTTTTTGAAGCAAGCATTAAGTAAAGCATTAATGTAAAATTAAATAATTATAACAAAATATTCCCTTCAATATTACAAAGTATTTTTAAATTTCATTCAACTAAAAATAAAAATATATGACTCTAGAACTTATATAACGTTTATTTTGGTAAGCACTTTAAATAAAGACAGATTAGAAAACGGTTTTATATTATGTTAAAAAAACTCATTCAAACCAACCGAAAATGCTACCGAGGAATCTCCGCTAAGAATTTTTGTATAAAATCTATGTCACTTGATTTATTACATTTCGTGAAACATCTTGCAAAATTATTATCACAAAATCTTTCATGTCAATATTTTATAGAGTATACCTTATATACATTTTCTGCACAATATAATTTTTTTAATTTTTAACACATCAATAATGTTCGGAACTACTCGTACTTTGAATTCAGCCTTTTTAGTACCGGCTTTTCAAAGAGTGCGTCAGCATGTTTTGGGGGAATTGTTTAAATAACTAGGCGTGAGAGTTTATTCAGATAGAGTTGTATCTTCGTACTAGTGATTCTCGTTACTAACACCACTGATGGCTATTAACATAACAGAAATTCTCGGTGTAGGACTGTGACAAACGAACACACAGTCTACCTGACAGTAAATGACAATCAAAAACCAGATCACGATTGATGAGTAATAAGGCGGAATTTACCATTACCACAGTTAGCTTCCTGTGAGAGCATATTCCTTTCGGAATCTTCCCGACCCATATGTGCAGTGGCATAAGACATCTGTGCTGTCAAGCAGTTGAGCAGCAATGCCTCTTCTGTTTTATTCCAATTTAAAAGAATCCAATTCGAAGAGCCACTAATTGTAGGTCAAGTGGCATATTATTGACCTCAGCTATGTTGTTACGTTTTCTTTGTTTGAAATCAGTTGATTTATGTCTATAAACAGCACTAGCTACTTCGCATTAATTCTTAAAATAAAGTGAACTTTTGCCGCTTTAGTCAGATTATTTTTGTAGAAATATATTTATTTTGCTTAAACTCTGATAATAAAGCTGAAAGTAATTAAGTTATGTTTATGACTACTATTTTAAGAACCAATTTCTTAATATATTAAATAATATGTAAATTATCATTTTAAGTAAATTAAAACATTTATTTAATGATTTCTTATATTTACGCGAACACTACACATTTAAATAAAACTAATTTTACGGATTTTATCGCGTATATTAACTTATTTTATATTCCCGACGTTTCGAGCACTTTACAGCACCCATGGTCACGGGTCTCTGTTCACATGCTTACCTGTTGAAGACTGCATCTCGATTGTTACTAGAAGGCTAGAGCAAAACAACATGCCCGTAGAATATGCAGTATTACTTAGACACTGCCTTACATCTGGCTACCTATTGTGGAAGGAGGAGTTCTACAAGCAAGTAGATGGAGTGGCGATGGGCTCACCTGTATCTCCCATTGTTGCCGATATATTCATGGAGGACTTTGAGGAGAAAGCCCTGCGTACTTCTCCCGTAAACCCAAGATTCTACAAGCGGTACGTAGACGACACTTTCACAATTCTCCCTTTAGATAAAGTAACTGCATTTCTAGACCATCTTAACTCCTTAAATTCTAAAATTCAGTTCACAATGGAGTTAGAGGCAAACAATTCTTTAGCTTTTCTAGATGTGTTAGTAATTCGGAATCCTGATAACACCTTGAGCCACACTGTGTATAGAAAAAAGACCCATACAGATAGATATTTAAACGGTGATTCTCACCACCATCCTTCACAGTTAGCTACCGTGGGTAAATCTTTGTTTCAGAGAGCACGAGGGATCTGTGACAGTAAACACCTGGCCGCCGAGCTCCAACACGTCAAGCAAGTTTTGCACGACAATAAGCTTCGGGTCCCGCGCCTACGTCACAGTGAACGAGTGAAGCCGGCCACAGTCGAGCGAGTGCCTGCTGTACTGCCATATGTCAGAGGTGTCACTGACAAGATTGGCTACATCTTGAAGCGGGCTTCCATTAAAACATATTTCAAGCCGCCGAAGAAGATTAGTCAGTTTTTACCATCAGTCAAGTGTAATATTCCTCTGCAAGATGCAGGAGTGTACAAGCTTGATTGTGAATGTGGTCTCTCTTATATAGGACAAACTAAAAGATCTATAAAAACCCGTGTTAAAGAACACATAGCTGATGTGAAGAATAGACGCTCCGGGAAGTCTGCAGTCTGTGAACACGTACAGGATCGCCCCCGTCACTACATTAGATTTGATAGACCACAAATCCTCGCTAAAGAACACCGATTCCTTCCAAGGATGATTCGCGAGGCTATTGAAATCAAGAAACATCCTAATTTCAATAGAGAAGATGGCTGGGTGCTACCATCTGCTTGGGATCCCATAATTAATAAAATTAAATCCCAACCCAAGCATACAACTGCAAGACTTCATGATACTGTAAGTTCATACTGCGTGGATCGGAACAAAAATTAATAATTTTTAATCTGGAGGTAGCCGTGGTTAACTATGACATTGGGACGTCATACACCTCAGTCCCCCCCGTGACCATGGGTGCTGTAAAGTGCTCGAAACGTCGGGAATATAAAATAAGTTAATATACGCGATAAAATCCGTAAAATTAGTTTTATTTAAATGTGTAGTGTTCGCGTAAATATAAGAAATCATTATGTGAACCAGTACGGACTGGTAATTGCAAATAAAATTCGCCGATTAGAAGATCTCATGACTAAGCGCGCAAGATATCTAACAGCATTGAACTTTTTGAAGAGATGTCGCGATAATAATATCATTCCTACGTGTGTCAAAATATCCACTAAAAAGGACATTCGAGGAAGCGCTAAGATCTTAAATCAGGCAAGTAAAAAGTTGTTACGAACGGTAATCCAACAAAAACGCTCCGATCTACATACCATAAACAAATCCATAGACACATCATTCAATGAGTTAAAGGCAGTTTTAACGACATTTGATTATAATGTTTGCATCGAAACGTTAAATAAACGAGAAATTAATAAATATAACGAATGCAAAAACAAACATATAGTAAAATATCAAAAATTAACGACCAAATTAAATGTCAAACATCTGAGTCAACGTGAGAACGAAACGCAACCATTGACTACGAACGCGGATCATAGATTAAGCGCGGTCTATAATCTGTCAAAACAAACTCTGGATGATGCAACAATTAGAGTATTATCGAAAGGCCTAAATTTTGCTTTAACACCTAAAAAATTACCGTACGAAGAAATTATTTGCAGTGTCGAGGACTGTTTATATAAAAACAATATGCGAAAGGAAGATTTGGAAGCGATACGTCAAGACATTTCGTCTATGTTACGTCGAAGCTCAACACCAAAACCGAATCTACCTAAAGACGAATTTAAAGCGTTGAATAACTTACGCAATAAACGAGAACTCACGATTCTCCGTGCAGATAAAGGAAACGCCACGGTGGTCATGGATACGTCGGATTATAATTCTAAAATACAAGAACTTTTGTCGGATGCAAGTACTTATAAAAAGGTTAAAAATGACCCAACAAATAACACACTCAAAACAACTAGTGATCTCATAAAGAAACACTCCGAAAGATTAAATCTAGACGTAAAATCGATAATACCTACGTGTGCCAAACCACCGAAATTGTATGGGTTACCAAAAATACACAAGCCCAATGCTCCACTACGTCCTATAGTGAGCCAAATCGATTCACCAACTTACAAATTGGCTCAACACTTAGCGAATATACTTTCACCGCTCAGGGGACATACAAGAGCACACACAAAGGATTCCTACCATTTTGTCAGCGAGATTAAAGACCTACATCTGGCAGACAATGAAACTATGGTCAGTTTTGATGTGCAGTCTCTGTTCACATGCTTACCTGTTGAAGACTGCATCTCGATTGTTACTAGAAGGCTAGAGCAAAACAACATGCCCGTAGAATATGCAGTATTACTTAGACACTGCCTTACATCTGGCTACCTATTGTGGAAGGAGGAGTTCTACAAGCAAGTAGATGGAGTGGCGATGGGCTCACCTGTATCTCCCATTGTTGCCGATATATTCATGGAGGACTTTGAGGAGAAAGCCTTGCGTACTTCTCCCGTAAACCCAAGATTCTACAAGCGGTACGTAGACGACACTTTCACAATTCTCCCTTTAGATAAAGTAACTGCATTTCTAGACCATCTTAACTCCTTAAATTCTAAAATTCAGTTCACAATGGAGTTAGAGGCAAACAATTCTTTAGCTTTTCTAGATGTGTTAGTAATTCGGAATCTTGATAACACCTTGAGCCACACTGTGTATAGAAAAAAGACCCATACAGATAGATATTTAAACGGTGATTCTCACCACCATCCTTCACAGTTAGCTACCGTGGGTAAATCTTTGTTTCAGAGAGCACGAGGGATCTGTGACAGTAAACACCTGGCCGCCGAGCTCCAACACGTCAAGCAAGTTTTGCACGACAATAAGCTTCGGGTCCCGCGCCTACGTCACAGTGAACGAGTGAAGCCGGCCACAGTCGAGCGAGTGCCTGCTGTACTGCCATATGTCAGAGGTGTCACTGACAAGATTGGCTACATCTTGAAGCGGGCTTCCATTAAAACATATTTCAAGCCGCCGAAGAAGATTAGTCAGTTTTTACCATCAGTCAAGTGTAATATTCCTCTGCAAGATGCAGGAGTGTACAAGCTTGATTGTGAATGTGGTCTCTCTTATATAGGACAAACTAAAAGATCTATAAAAACCCGTGTTAAAGAACACATAGCTGATGTGAAGAATAGACGCTCCGGGAAGTCTGCAGTCTGTGAACACGTACAGGATCGCCCCCGTCACTACATTAGATTTGATAGACCACAAATCCTCGCTAAAGAACACCGATTCCTTCCAAGGATGATTCGCGAGGCTATTGAAATCAAGAAACATCCTAATTTCAATAGAGAAGATGGCTGGATGCTACCATCTGCTTGGGATCCTATAATTAATAAAATTAAATCCCAACCCAAGCATACAACTGCAAGACTTCATGATACTGTAAGTTCATACTGCGTGGATCGGAACAAAAATTAATAATTTTTAATCTGGAGGTAGCCGTGGTTAACTATGACATTGGGACGTCATACACCTCAGTCCCCCCCGTGACCATGGGTGCTGTAAAGTGCTCGAAACGTCGGGAATATAAAATAAGTTAATATACGCGATAAAATCCGTAAAATTAGTTTTATTTAAAACATTTATTGCCTTGTTTTTCATTTGATAATCTAATAATGGCTAAAAATATGTATTACAGTTTATTATATTACATAATTATTTTTTTTATAGGATAAGGGTGACAAACGAGCACACAGTCCACCTGATGGTAAGTGGTTGCTGCGGCCCATAGACATCTACATCTATCCTTTATTACAAATCAAAATGTAGATGCGCCGCCACCCGTGAGGACCAAGATGGAATGCCTCATTTCCAGTAAAAAGGGCCTTTTATTTTATAAAAGGGAATTTTATTTATGGTACCTCATTTTCCATGGTTCATTTTCAATTAAAGGTTTTTAGGGTTTAAAGCAATCACTGTGTATATTAATAAGTTAAGGTGACTTCTTCAAAATTACCAATCAATTAAATTGACTTTAAAAATACATTTACAATTACATTTTACTTACAGAGGATTTTACATTAAACAGCTATGTCATTAATATGCAAATTCTAATACGTAGCAATGAATGAATCAGTTGCAGATAACATCGCAATATTACTACTATCATTTTGCGGCAGGGCTGTAGCTATTTGCATTTATATTTATTGTCACTAGTATTTTAACTTCGCATTACTGCGATTGCCAAATTATTGTTATTATATATAAAAATATGTAAAAAGTGTGGCTTACCAGATGGTGTTTCGTATTTGTTATATTTTTGCCTGTGCGTAACTACTATTCCAAATGGTAGTAAGTGGTAATGTAGCCGAAGATGGCAAAGCGTAACGATGAGTCGTTGACGGTTTTTTCGCTAACGTAACGGAACCGTTAGTTTTTGTCCGTCAACTAGTTGATTAACGAGTTGAATTAATCAACTAGTTGAAATATAAGTCAATGTGAACTTGTATTACTAGGCGCTTTAGTGAAAATTCAACACTGCGAATTTTAACAGGTTCCTTTTCATGTTTTTAAGATCACTGTAGGTTATTTTAGAAAAAATTTGAAATGACTTCTCTCTATTTTATGATCGTTAGTCGAAAAGTTGAGGACCGTCTTGCATCGCCTCAACGAAGCTACCACTACACTTTAGTATTCAATTATGGCAGAATACAAACTGTCGGTCGCTGAGTAGGTCATTCTTCTCTATACTCAACTAAATCTAAGAAATACCTTTTGACAGCTGTGAGACTTATAGGCCTAGGCATGTCAACCAAAAAATCGGTACGTACAATATTCAATTCTTTAGAAAAATCGGTATCAATTCTTTAGAGTTGGTAATCATTTACAGTTTTGTTTCGATTAATACCAAAATAAATTAGAAACGGATAATTTAATACACAAGATTTATCAGTTTGATGTTGAACTAATAAATAAAAATTTTTCTAATCCTTCTAACGCTTTTGATAGTGAACATAATCTGCAAACACTTCGTTCTCTTTCTGTAACTCCGACTCCTAATCATCCTCCATCCGTTTTTGGTCAGTTTACTGTATGTGATGTTAAGAAGATCGTATTATCCATCTCCTCAAATGCTGTCGGTAGCGACAACATTTGCCGTAATATGATTGTTCGCGTCCTTCATGTTACCACTCCCATTATCACTTATTTACTTAATGCGTGTGTCTCTTTCTCTAAAATCCCTCAAGCCTAGAAGACTGCTCATGTTATACCCCTTACGAAGAGATCTAATCCCGTCAACCTCTCTGACTACGTTCTATATGTTCTCAAAATATTTATTTATTTCCTCAGCACTTAAACTTGCAATTTAAAATTTCATAAGTGTCGACGTGAATCGTACCAGGGTTGCTCGCGTACTGCAAAATTTACGATGAGTGCTTAGCCACTAAGCTACCACGGCTACAGCATAGTGTACGTAGAGGCCAAAAAAGGTTATCTTATTTTATGACAATTGATTGAAGTAAGTAAAACCTGTTTACGTTTTTATGGAAAATATCAAATGAAAAGGATGGCTCTTCCATCTTACTATCTCAAATATTTAGATTTAAAATACTTTTAGTGTCGAATATCATAGGAATAATTTTTATTGTGTTTTTATATTTGGTAATTTAAAATTACCGAACTAGGGACTAGTAATAGATATAGATGTCTATAGGTCACAGGATCCAATTACCATGAGGTGAACTGTGTGTACATTTGTCATGCTTATTTTATAAAAAGAAACATAAAATATTATCGTGGGATTTGGCTATTGCAGTAATAGACGTTCAGTACAAATATTCCCGAGTGCCTGCCTTGTACTAGTAAGCGCTATGGCCTGGTATGGCAAGCAGGAATTCGATGGAAGCAGATGGTTTAGAACCGTGTTTTGTGACAATCCATGAGTAGGTATGTGTTCAGCAGTGGACTTGTGAAGGGCTTTGTTGATGATAAAGGTGATCTTTTTAGTCTTTCCCAAAGTGGTCTCTAGAAGTTAAAAAAAAACCAGATAGTATTTTAACATTTGTTGTATTAATAATAAAATAATAACTAAAAGTCAGATACAATTGATTTTTCAATCGTGAAGAAGCGAAAAAAATAAAATAAAAATTCAATACAGGCGAAGCTGTGCTGAATGGTTTTATACTCGACACTTTTATGAAACAACAACTCTTAATTGACGTTTAATGGCCGTAACACAACTCTTTAAAAACAACTAAATTGTTGCTCTTTTTAAAGCAGATCCATAAATTTATGTGATAAATTTTATTATTTTAATAAGAAGGAGAATAACCTAAATTAAATATTTTATATTATAATTAATAAAAAAAATAATTTTTATATAATAATATATTAGATATTTTTCCAATTATAATACTTGAATAATTTAATCGTTACAGCCTATATAAATCCACCGTTGAACATGGATCTCCCTCATAGATTGTCTCATTGGGAGGATATTTGACGTTTCCAAAGCTTGCCAGCTATGGAAAATTTCCTGTTGCTAATAGCTGTTTGGCAACCGCAGTTTCTTATATTTAGTCGTGATTAGGAAGACACTGCTGTCCGATTTGCTTCTCTCTGTCACCTCTTACGATTCATACAGGTTTATATGGGGTAGTGGATATTTTTACACTTCCACATATCACACAGATCATAAGAGTTAAATATAAAATCATAACTGTTATTTATTCTGGGGGACTTTATTGCCTGCCACGGCTAGGAATACCTGACCTTCGTCTGATGCTATCTGTATTGTCTAAGGTTATAGTTTTCTTTTCTTCTGGAGGTCTGATGAAGTAATGCATGACCTTTGCTTATTTTACTATCAACACAATGCTTGCCAGTTTAACACCAAATATGCTGAAGCTGAAAAGCGTAAAAGTTGTGCATTCCTATATTTTTACTCCTCATCCGCTAAACATGCTAACCTGTAGCTGACTAGTGGTCCTCTATAGACAGTGGTTCTAAAGAAGTCCGCTAGATTGCTTTGTGATTTGTGACCTATGACTATGTCCATCCTTTTATTGTCAAAGAAATCTTAAAGTTCTACGTATATCTATACTATTTTAGAATTGACTAAATGGCTAAAATGGTATTCGTGTTCAGTAGTAAATGATAGAGAAATATTTTCTAATACCTTTATTCTCACCTTGATGAACTACAAATTGTTTAATTCAAATTTAAATTGTTAGATCATATTTTGGACCCGATTACAGCTATTACTTTATAGTTAAAACACTTTTCTAGTTTAGATGTAGTTTTACTTTTCATTTGTTTGCAGATAAAGACATAATATAGATATCATCATCATCGTTATTCTAGCCCTTCACAAGTCCACTGCTGAATATAGGCCTCCCCCAAGGAATGCCACAAAACACGGTCCTGAACCACCTGCATCCATCGACTTCCTGCATGTCTTACCAGGTCGTCACTCTATCTAGTAGAGGGACGCCATACACTTCATCCGCCGGTACGAGGCCGCCGCTCTATAACTTTTTTCCCCATTACTTTCCGGTATTTTGAGCTACATGGCCAGCCCATTGCCACTTCAGCTTATTAATTCGTTGGGCTATTTATTTATATTTTTATTTATTTACACTTTATTGCACCTTAATAAAAGGATTACAAAGGGCGGACTTAATGCCTTTAGGCATTCTCTCCCAGTCAACCCGGGACGTGTGGAAATTAAGTGATAGGTGACAAATTAAATGAACAATAGAGTAAATCCAGGAAAAAAACTACTGATAAACTTAAAAATAAACTATTATATATATATATAAATACAATAAGCTTATATACTATAAAATATAATACAGACAATATATTATATTTACATACAAATACATAGATACATAAATATATACATATTACAAATACAAATAGATATATAACATAAACCTATAAATAAAATAACAACAAAGGTAACCAAATTGACCATATTAACTATCAATAAAGTGCTTATGTACCAATCTTTTGAAGGCAGTCTTATTAGATGTTTTTCTGACGTCATCGGGCAAGGAGTTCCAGAGCAGTGCAGCCTGAATGGTGAAGGATTTACTAACAAAATTAGTAAAATGTAGTGGGATACTTAGTTTATTATTATATGAGGACCGCAGAGTTCTATCATGCGTTGAGGAAATATACTGAAATTTCTCCTTGAGATAAGAAGGAGTGGATGGATCATTTAAGATAGAGAAGAGAACAAGCAAAATTCTAGAGTCACGCCTCTATTTAATAGTGAGCCATTTAAGGCGAGAGCGATAGTGAGAGATATGATCAAATTTACGAAGATTGAAAATGTATCTGACGCAATTGTTGAGTAGGCGCTCTAGCTTGTTAAGAAGATTTTGGTTTAAATCCAAGTAACACACGTCTGCATAATCAATGATCGGTAGAATAAGTAACTGTACAAGCATAATTTTAGCCTTAAAGGGGAGAAAATTTTTCAATCGATAAAGAGAACGTAAAGAACCAGCGACTTTACGACATGTTTCGGTGATATGAACCCCCCAGGACAGAGTACTATCAATATGGAGACCAAGATTTTTAACTGAGGAAGAGAACGGTATCAGGCGATCATTATAACAGACGGGAGGTAGGCTAGCGGGATCAATTTTTGCAAGCATCCTTGAGCTACCCATAATCACCGCTTGGCATTTCGTAGGGTTAACAGACACTCCAAAGCGCATGGACCAATCACGAACTGACTTGAGATTGGAATTCAATTTGTTAATCGCATTATGGATGTCACAAATGTCAGACTGTACATAAAATTGTAGATCATCAGCATACAGATGGTACGAACAATCAGTATTAGATGTGATGGAATTAATAAATATAGAGAAGATTAAAGGAGAAAGTATACCGCCTTGCGGTACGCCAGAAATCAGGTCAACCCACTGTGAAGTCATTTGCTCCACGTTGACAGACTGTTGACGTCCGCGAAGATAAGATGAGAACCATTCCAGGACTGACGGTGCAAACCTATAATAAGAAAGGATAGCAAGAAGGATATCATGGTCAACTGTGTTAAAAGCGTTAGAAAAGTCAACGAGCACCACAACTGTAACTTTCGTGTTTTCCATTCCTTCTCTAATATCTTCAGTTATTTTAAGTAAGGCAGTTGTAGTACTGTGACCAGGACGAAACCCGGACTGAAAAGTACTTAGCAGGTTATGTTTATATATGAAATTGGAAATTTGCTTATGAACACAGGCTTCCAGAACTTTAGATAGGAAAGGTAAAACTGATATGGGGCGGAAATGATTGGGAAGTGTAGAATTGGATACTTTAGGAAGGGGTCTTACGAAAGCTTTTTTCCACTGACTCGGAAACTGACCCGAGTCAAGCGAAAAATTAACAATATGTGTAATTGTGGGGAGAATGTGTTCTAGGATATTAATAATCATGGCTCTACTAATATCATCGCAACCGACAGCCTTGGATTTTATTGCTATGTTTTTGAGGCTATGTCGGCCACTCTGGTTTTACTGCGGATATCCTCATTTCTAAGTCTATCACACAGAGATACTCCAAGCATAGCCCTCTTCATAGCTCGCTGAGCGACCTTGAGCTGCCTCATCCAGCCAGCAGTGAAGGACCACGTCTCAGTTCCATAGATCATCACTGCGATCAGCAACACGCTTTGGTTGTACAGTCTCGCTTTCAAGTTTTGAGGTATACCTGACGATAAGATTTGTCGTAATTTCCCGAACGCTGTCCAATCGAGTTGAATCTGCCGTTCGAAGTTGGACTTACTTAGTCGGACTATTTATCCCAAGTAAACATACTCGTCAACAACTTTGAGCTTAGTGCTCCCAACAACTACCGGCATAGGTGTGACATGGATATTAAACATGATCTTTATTTTGACCATGTTAATCTTAAGACCTATACGTTATGAGACACTATTGAGGTCATTGAACATATTGCTTAGGTCGTCCAGCGATTCTGCCATGAGGAATATATCGCCGGCAAAAAGCAGATGAGTGATGTGCTTGCTTATTGATGTTAGTACCGTATCCTTTCCAGTCCAGTAGTTTGAAAACGTCTTCCAATGCAGCGGTTAAAAGTTTCGGGGATATAACGTCACCCTGTCTTATACCTCTCTGTAGTTGCATAGGTTTAGTACTTTAATTCTGTACTCGGATAGCCGTCATAGCTCTACTGTACAAACACTTTAGCACTTTGATATACCGACAGTCAACTTGGCACCGCTGAAGCGACTGAAGCACGGCCCAAATTTTAACGTAGTCAAAGGCTTTCTCATAGTCCACATGCGCAAGGCAAAGTGGCAGATTGTACTGTTCTGTTTACTGTTCAATTTGATGAAGGGTATGCATGTGGTCTATAGTAATAAAGCCTTTTCGGAAACCAGCTCGTTAAGGAGGGTGGAAGTCGTCGAAACTGCGTGCGAGACGATTCGTTATGACTTTTGAAAACAGCACGTAGACGCGGCTCAGAAGGGACTTCGGTTTGTAGTTCTTTAAGAGAGCGTTATCGCCTTTCTTGTAGAAGCAGACCACCGTTCTTCTGCTCCACACCTCCAGAGTAGTACCACCATGGAGGTTGTAATTAAAGAGCTTCTGAAGGACTTCAAGTACCGGTTTTCCACCCGCTTTCAGAAGCTCCGCTGTAATTTCATCCTCGCCCGGTGACTTTCCGTTTTAAGGTGCTGAAGAGCCATTCTAATCTCGCTCAGAATGACGTCCGGAATATATTCGGAATAGTGACAGATAAAACTCGCTCTTGGATCGTTACTCCTACTTGCGTGTGTCTCCAACGATGACGTGTACAGCTGCCCATAGAACCTCTTAATCTCACTCAAAATCTCAGGTGTCCCGGAAATGATGCTGCCACACTCGGTCTTCAGCTTTGACAGTTGGCTCTTTCTAGCTGACAGATTGCTGGCAAAGACTTTGGAGCCTTGGTTTCGCTCAAACACTTCTTCAATACAAGCTGTATTGAAGTTGCGTAAGTCCCGCCCCAAGCATTTGGAGATCTGTTGCCTGTATGCTGTCAAATCTGTTGAAGACTGCAGGTCATTTTCCGTCTAACAGTCATGAGATTAAGAGTGTGATCGGAGAGTTTTTGTGTACTTCTGCGGCGGGTCTTGCAGACCTTAGCTCCGAGCACATGGATAGTTTCCACGAGCTTATCATTCATATCGTCCATTTCATTGCAGTCTTCTAGGCACGGAAAACGGTTTTGTAACTCGAGATAAAAGGTTTCGGGACTTTGAATTAGAGCAAGAGGGGGACGGAACGTTGATTTGCGTGTGCCTCTAACCATTCGGTGATTGCTACCAGTTTTCACCCTCGCGATCACTTAAACATCATTAAACAGTTATCTTCTGGTCGTCATAATGAAGTCAATCTCATTTTTTGTCGAATTGTCTGTGCACTGTGTCTGTGTGAATTGTCAATGTCCACTTTTGGTTGGGCCGCTTCTGAAAGAAAGAGTTTATCATAAAGAGTTCCTTTTTCTTTATTAAGTCAGCCAGCTGCTGGCCTCTTGGTTGACGTTGCTCTATTCCAAATTTCCCTGCTATCAGCTCACTGTTCTCTCTTGTGCGTAGTTTTGCATTGAAGTCTCCTATTAATACCGAATAGTGGTTTTTGGAGCAATGCATGGCTCCATAGATATCCTCATACATTACATCCACCTCCTCATTAGGGTGTACTGAGGTTAGCGCGTAAACCTGTATGACCTTCAGTGAATACCGTTTGGTGATTCTGAGTGTAAAGTATGCAATGTTCGTCGACACACTCCCAAGCTGTACAACGTTGTTAACGCGAGACTTGTGGACGATAAATCCGACACCTCATTGGGACAGATGGTCACCCTCCTGGTGATAGAAGAAGTTGCCAGTTTCGAGGATTACCATGTCCTCCCCTTCTTTTCGGACCTCGGATAATCCTATGATATTCCAGCTTAACGTGTCTATCTCTTCTTACAGCTCCAGGATCTTGTCGTCAGTCCTCAGGTTGAGTGTGTTATAAGTTGCCAGGTCTAGTCACCTTAGGTAACAACCGAACCTCCACAGGATATTCATAGTACCTCCTGCCCCGCCGTTACAATAGTCGCAACCGTAGCCAGAAATAGCGGGGCCGCCGGGGACTAGGGGCAGTCTTTTCGTAACTTTAGTCATTGGGAGGTATATCGCCATAGTTTTTTTTTAACTAATAAGCCAGTGCTTGACCACAATCCCATCTCGTGGTAAGTGTTGATGCAGCCTAGAATCGTAAATCGCTGTCTTATCATAACAAAAGCTTATTCACTCTTGCCTTGAAGACGCCTAGATTGTTTTCGGACGGAAATATAGATGCCTGCAAATTATTCCACTCCTTTGCTGCACGCATTACAAAAGACGAAGCAAACCGTTTGGTTCTAATGCGATAATAGTTGCCACGCATGGCGAGCGGGTTGGCAACCGCAGTTTTGTATTGTGAAATTGTTGCTTTTGTCAGGATGATGCTGCTGCCCATCTCCTGCCCGTTTACCATTGTCGCCTCTTACGAAACCCACGGGGAGATATGGGGTAGTGGATATTCTTAACCGCCACTACACGGCATTATAATATTATATACGCAATAACGTTAGTATATAGATATATACTGACATAAATGCATTCATTTTGTTAGTGTAATTAGGTACTTAATTTTAGGTATGCATTGGATTGTAGCTTTCATTTGGTGCATACCATAAGTAGTTCCAATAATAATTGATGATGGAGTTTCTTTATTAAGGTAAATCTCTTATCTGTTGAATGGAAACCAGTTGTAGGCTAAAAATAAATTCAAGAGAAATTATGAATTACGTCATTACGATAATTTTCTGTTTTATTTACCATTTAAAACACAGACGTGTAGTTTGCTCAATTCGTTTCCTGGTTCGGTTGTGGTTAAGTCCGTTGGTTCGTTTGTAGACCCACCTCATCTATTTCTCAATTCGTTAGTATGTCTGATTGACTGAATAACTGAATGTTTTTATTCAGATAAATATCTTTCTAGGTCCTCGCTACAGTTAAAAGTACAAATAAATTATAATAATTCATCATAGTAAAAGCACTAATTCCACGCGAACAAAGTCGCGGGCACAGATAGTCATAACATATATTTTGAAATAAAAGCAAATATACTAATTATCTATGGGAGAGGGTTTGACCAGATGTGGACTATAAATGGGCTGATCAGATTATATAATATTAGGTATTTACGTCATTCAAAAGGCTTTAAATACCGTAGGATTTATTATATAAAAAGGGTGACAATCGATCACACAGACCACCCGATAGATAGTGGATGCTGCGGCCCATTGCATTCACTATTAAGAATTAAAATGCAGATGCGTTGCCACTCTTGAAGATTGTGATAGAATACCTCGTTTCCAGGAAAAAGGAGGAACTGGAGACCAGTTCTCTACACTCAATATACGAAACGAGGTAACATTAAGTTGCTATTTTACGCTGGTATTCTGTAAAAGCATGTTCCTCCCATGTTCGAGCAGACCCATTCATGCCTCAACCATAACATAACTGGAACTTGGCTCTACCACGTAAGAAGGTACGTTTATTATTTAAAAAAAATATCCGGCCTTACTTACATACATTTTATCCCATTGAAGTAAACAATCGCTTTCGTAAAAATAAAGTAGAATGCCTCAGGATAATGGATCGCAAATGTGTTCGCTCACAGTACATTGCACTCAATCTATTTACAAAGGATATGCTAGAATCCAGAAGGCACACCGCCTTACATTAAGATATATGTACTACTGTTAGTTTTTTCTCTCTGTATAAGTAAGTACGAATTTAAGCATCTAGGTAAAAAAGAACATATTTCATGCAAACATATAACAATTTTGAAAATTCCATATGGAATTCATTAAAATATTATGCTACAAGAAATATGTATATGATTATGTGTCACAGTTAGATTAATAAGCAATAAGGCTGTATTATTCTTTATCATTCCCAAAAATTAATAAAATCGAGGCAGTTTTAGGGATATTACTAATTGCGGCTGTGCTTTTTTAAAATAATTTCCCACTAAGCTTTTAAAACTACATAAATTAACGGATTTCATTGGTGGGATTGTTATAAACTAATTTGCTTAATTCCGCGTAAAGAAAGAAAATGATGTGTCCTGCCCAGTTTTAAGGGGACCTCCCACCCTCCCTCAATCGCGCGCACTATACCCGTCGTCATTACTCCCAGCACTACCACCCTCAGCACCTCCACACCAGGCACGACACACCACTCTTGAAAATACGACACATGTTTCGCCTCTACGCGAGGCATCCTCAGGTGAAGTAGACTCCGCGAAGGCTGGCCGCTAAGTGAGCGACGAGCCGAAACTACTGCTATTTATACTACTTGCTGACGCAACTGCGCTCTAATTACGCAGCAAGCGATTACGTCATGCGATCAATCACCGCCTGACGTACACCGATATTTTCTGTGAAATTAACAACAAACTACTGCGAAACGTCCACCTACCCTACAACCACACAACCAAACGCTGAGCACCGCACCGTAAGGGTGACAAACGACCATGTTGCGAGGCTATATATCATCAAGGAGCAGGCTTAAACATGTTTAAGAGAGGCGAGTTGGAAACATTTATTTGTTCATTCAGCAGTGCAACATAACCGTTATTATTTTTTAATATCTCTAACTGTTCCAGCACAACCTCAAAGTGATTGTCGATATGTTGGCAGTTTTACCTACTTAGGTTCCATGTCTGAAAAAATAGCTAATACTATTCGACAGAGTGGAGTGTACGTGGCATTCAAAACAAACAATTCACTTAGGAATATCTGTAATTATAAAGATAAGTTAGGTATTCGTCTAAAGTCTGGTGAAACTTGTTTGTGACGAATGCCAAGCCGTTTACGTGGGTCAGACTGGTCGCAACTTCGAAACATGTTATAAAGAGCATTTAGCCGCGTACAGGAATTGTAACCCCGATAAATCACATTTTGCTAAACATCTCTTAGACACTGGACACAGCCTAGCCAATGACCACTCCTTTAAAGTCTTACATACTTCTAATAAAGGGCTACGACTGTGTGTGCTGGAACAGTTAGAGATAATAAAAAATAATAACGGTAATGTTGCACTGCTGAATGAACAAACAAATGTTTCCAACTCGCCTCTCTTAAACATGTTTAAGCCTGCTCCTTGATGATATATAGCCGCGCAACATGGTCGTTTGTCACCCTCACGGTGCGGTGGTCAGCGTTTGGTTGCGT
This sequence comes from Parnassius glacialis, assembly GCA_033319125.1. NCBI lineage: Eukaryota > Metazoa > Arthropoda > Insecta > Lepidoptera > Papilionidae > Parnassius > Parnassius glacialis. Next base: position 26,295,516 of record JAVANC010000005.1, on the reverse strand, counting down.
GGTTGTAGGGTAGGTGGACGTTTCGCAGTAGTTTGTTGTTAATGTATATAAGTGAAAACTTGTAAATGGCCTTCATTTTTGTTATAATTATATTATTTTTGTAAATTAGCTGTAAGTTTTCCAAGCAAATAAAAATAAAATAAAATAAAATAAAATAATTTCACAGCAAATATCGGCGTACGTCAGATGGTGATTGATCGCATGAAGTAATCGCTTGCTACGTAATTGGAGCGTGGTTGAGTCAGCAAGTAGTATTAATAGCATTAGTTTCGGCTCGCCGCTCACTTAGCGGCCAGCCTCCACAAAGTCTACTTCACCTGAGGATGCCTCGTGTAGAGGCGAAACACGTGTCGTGCCTAGTGTGGTGGTGCTGAGGGTGGGAGTACTGGGAGTAACGACGACGGGTATAGTGCGCGCGATTGAGGGAGGGTGGGAGGTCCCCTTAAAACTGAGCAGGACACATCATTTTCTTTCTTTACGCGGAATTAAGAAAATTAGTTTATAGCAATCCCATTATAATGGATTTCCGCAAAGTAACGCCTGATTCTATCAATTATCTTGGATTTAATTAGTTTTGCGATTATATAAGTGTCGTGGTTATAGGAAAATCGAAAAACTTTAGGAGCTTGTTGTTGAGTTGACTGCTTAATATTCTTCAAAAGACGTCTTAATTGGTATTATTCAGTCGCTTTGAAGTCAAAAGTTATTAGACCAGTATTCATTTGAGGACCGCGAAAGATCAATTTAATTTTTCCATTCAAAAGCATCGGCTTCGCTTACCGTATTTTTGAATTCAAGTTTTTAACATTTAATAAATATTTTTAATATCTTAGACATGTAGATTTCCTAACGATGTTTTTTTTTCTTGACCTAGCATTCGGTAATTCACTCCTTAGCATTATTGAAATAAACAGTTTTAAAAGTACCTATTAGTAAGTAATGTAACTCAAGTAGATATCAAGTAAGAGCTCACTATACGTGTTGATTTATTTCGGATTGCTTCATCAACTAAAATCGAAAACTGTCTTTATTAACTATTAATAAAATGTAAATAAATAGTAATAGTACTAAAAAATAATGATAAATTCACTATGACAATAAAATTAAAATGAGACTTGCACTGAAAAATTTAAATTATATGATGACGTACGTATAACAGTCCCTGCTTTGACTGCCTAACGAGACACAAATAAAACCAAAAATAAAATGCACAAAAATGTGAGAGAAAGGAGGCCGGCATCGAGAAAAAAAAATGAAAATAAATTGTAATTATAAACTACATGAAAATTTATCGTACTACAATTATTATATTCGATTGCCATCTTGCATCCCTATTGCGGATTTGTCAATGGAACAGAATATTATAAAAATCGCGATTAAAAAAACGGAGGTTCAAAATTTTAAGTTGTATGTATTTTTTAATGCTAAATCATAACAAAATTAAAATAAAAAATATTGTCAAATAAAAGAAAAACATATTTAGGGGTGGGTCATTCTTATCATTTAGAGGTATGAAAAATAGAGGTTGGCCGATTCTCAGACCTACCCGATATGCACACAAAATTTCATACAAATCATTTAAACCATTTCGGAGGAGTTTGGTAACAAACACCGCGACACGAGAATTTGATATATTAGATTAATGTCTATTAAAGCTGTTTAAAGATTTTAATTTGTGAATTAAACTATTCTATTAGTTAAGATATTCATTTTTATTAATAAAGATTGTTGTTTTGAACATGTGTGATAGATATTTAAGATTTATGACTTTGAAAATTTTCTGTAAAATCAGTGTATATTGTTGAATATCTTAATATGTTCTTGTGTGACAAAGATATAATGTACCTAGATCATAATAATAAGACTTTGTGTGTGTTTTTGTTAGTGAAATTATGTAACCATATATTTTTAAGAAATAAATATATGGGGTTAAATACAAGGGTGCGATGATGAAATTCAGTGTTAGAATATGTCGAAATGGCATGCGGCGCGCGGTTTTCTTTTGCGTATAGCTCGCGTACTAGGATAACGACGCGTGAGAAATGAGTTGTTTCTGCGCCCCCTTTTCCCTAAAGAGAGTTGCTTCCGATTCGGCAAAAAGGCTTCATAAGCCAATGCCAGTCTCGCAGGTGGTGTTTAGTGGGTAAGCACTTAGGGTGGTTAGGTTATTCGCAGTGAGTCCCACATAACCACGACAGCCGGCTGTCGTGGTATGCTTAGAGCATTCACAACCTGCCTTCCTCGTTTTCCGGGGGGTAGCCCATTTCAATACCTTCTGGGCGCAAAAAAAGAAGTTGTAACGTAGGGTACTGTACTAATGGTGGGAGATGAAACGGGAGCGTCTTATCAATGGAGTTCGTAAGTTATTAATTTGTGTAGTATTTTCTAGTACTATGCCAATATAATTACGCCAGTTTTTGGATAAAAACAAACCTTAATAATATTGTGATAGGTAAATAATAAAAAATTCTGACAGTGCCATCATCAGTTGTTGCGTCTGATGCAACTGCCCTTAAATTTTATTTGGTACTTACAAAATAGTGGTGTTAACAATTTTTAGATTTCTCTAATGTCAAGGTTTTGGGATAAAATATAGCCTAGATCATTCCTGGCATTTTTCTCTATCTATTTGTTAAGTTTTACTGCAACCGGTTTAGCTATTCCGAACATTACCTCGGACAGACAGATATACACACAAAGAGTTAAAAATGGTAATTCCAGTCATAATGGCATGTAGATTACCCCGTCCGCTCAAAATGGCAGTTATTCCGATATTATGGACAGGCGCTTTAATTTTTTGTATATTTGTTTTAGATGTATAGGTGAAGATATAATAAATAAAGAGTACGTATGGGATGGTTCCCATTCTCCCAACTATTTTCGCAGCGAAGTACAGTCATTTCCGGGCTACTAAAACTCATTTTAAACATTAGTAGATTATTATTACTTATTATAGCGAAGAAACAGCTTTTCTTCGTTACACGCAACAATATAATTTGTGGTGATTTTATCACAGCAGATGCTAATATACATAGTAAATTCATATATTATTATATGTATCGTTATAATTCATCCTCGTAGTAGGTCCTTGATTGATGGCTCCGGAGATTGCATGTCAGGATTACGTCTGCGAAGGATGTAAAGAATATTTAGTAGATCAAACTAGCAAATGGAGCAAGTTAAGCTTTGTGCCTAGTGAGTAATTGAATGCTAATCTAAAATGTTTCTTCCACGAGCAATAAAAATAAATACATTAACACGATATAGGGATATATTAACAACAAATAAGATATTCATAACCCATCTGCATAGATTAGGTAAATTCAGAATGTGATTGTCAATATTCTGTTGAGGAATATTGTCCCAAGTGCTATGGAGAAGCATAAAAAGATGTTCTTCTGTAACCAGATTTTTAAGAAAATCACTCAGAGCTCTTTTTTGGAGCATACCTAAAACATGCTCAATCGGATTTAAATCTGGAGATTGCGCTGGCCCATGTTTAGCAATGGACTTGTGAAGGGCTTTAATGATGAAGATGATGATTTTCAGATTAAGTTTGTCCATTTTACTAACTTATTTGATCGCTTATACCGTGGTTCTTGCAAATAGAAATTTATGATTTTTTATGTAAAATAAAATAATGTCGACTAAAACTAGTTTTACGGACTAGGCGTTAAGGGCTCTTTGCAGCACCCATGGTAATGTGGTGGGGACTGAGGTGTTTGACATACCTGGTTTCGGATTCAAGCACCAAGTAGGCAAAAATAACTTGATCTCTTTTAATAAACAGATCGTAAAATAAAGAGAGTGTGAGAATTATCATTTTTCGATGATGCCTTATCACTCTTACTCGGACCTCTCGGATAACTACAACCAAAAAGTACCGATTGAAGTATAACGAATAAAACGGCTCATTATATGGGCATGCTATTAACGTGCTGTGAACGCGTAACAGACACAAAAATTCGCTAGTTACTACTTCGCCCTACTAGAATGTGTTAACGACGCATACCTAATACCCTTAAAATATATTGGATAACCTAAAAGTGCAGCTGTTATAAAAAATATTTATATTTAAAAACTGTTATAGGTAGTCTCCAATAAATTCAAAGTATAATGTTGTAAAAGTAAAGAGAGACTACCCTCTTTATAATAATCTTAATATCATGTATGGCGTTAATAAAGCAATAAAGCAGTCTTAGCATACGTAACGTTTTACTTAAACTATAAAATACTATAACATGGTGTCAGGTGTGGTAAATTCGTGGTAAATAAGTACTTGAAGTAATGAGAAGTGTAAAGAAAGTAAATAAGTCAGTTTCGTATTATTGTTTCAGCAAGCTATTTCTTTGCTTGGTGTTATTAAAAAAGAAGAGGGCCCGACTGACTCGACTGACTGGTTTTCCAATATTGTTGTTTTTAAAAAACCTGACAAGTCCTTGCGTATTTGTTTGGGTCTTAAAACTTGAATAAGGCGGTAAAACGGAGTCACTTTCAGTTGCCAACATTGGAAGACATTACGAGTAATCTGTCAGGAGCAAAAATGTTTTCTAAATGTGATGCAAAAAAGGGTTTTTATATGATACGTTTGGACGAGGATAGTTCTAAGTTATGTACGTTCTCTACACCGTATTGTCGATATCGGTTCTTGAGAATGCCATTTGGAATTTCTTGTGCGCCTGAAATGTTCCATAATGAAATGTGTAAAATATTTAAAATGGTGGGAGTGAAAGTGTTTTGTGATGATTTGCTGATTTGAGGTCGAAAAAAAAACATGACGATAGATTAAAGGAGGTGATACGTAGAGCAAAAGAAAGTGGTGTCAAATTCAACAAGCAAAAATGTGTGTTTGGCGCAAAACAAAAAACGTTTGATGAAAATGGTATTAGACCAAATAATACTAGAATAGAGGCAATTTTAAAAATAGCAACACCAACATGTAGAAAAGGGGGTTGAACGGTTTTTGGGAGTTACTAATTATTTGTCAAGGTTCATTCCAAAACATTCAAAGATATGAGTCCCATTAAGAGAACTATTAAATAAAAAAATAGAGTTTGAGTGGCTTCAAGTACATGAACAGGCTTTTAATCTCCTCAAAACAATAATTTAAAATTAAAAATTTTGTACAGCAGACTTTAATATAAGTTATTAAGAATAACTCAAATAACTCAAAAACTATTGGTCTGACATTGATCTTGATAAAATTCATATGGGACCACACAAGAAGTATCAGCTTTCATATAAAAAAAGAATCATCGAAATCGGTCCATCCAGTAAAAAGTTATGAGGTAACGCCCATAAAAAAAAACATACGCGTCGAATTGAGTACCGTCTCCTTTTTGGAAGTCGGCAGAAAATAAGCAGTGCCCTGGCTTTGAATTATTATTCGCCAAAGAAGCCAATTACAGTATCAGTCGATGCAAGCTCACACGGCCTTGGAGCGTGTCTTCTACAAGAGGGGCAGCCGGTCGCATACGCATCGCGCACCCTCACACCTACAGAGATGCGTTGGGCGCAAATCGAAAAGGAGTTACTTGATATGGTTTTTGGATGTACACGATTCCATTTTTACATTTATGGACATAATAATGTGACTGTGGAAAGTGACCACAAGCCGCTCGAAGCTATATTGAAGAAGCCGCTGAATGATACTCCAGCACGACTTCAACGTTTGCTATTGAAATTGCAATACTACGCTATTGATTTACAGTATAAACCAGGAACATTACTATTTATAGCAGATACTCTATCGAGATCGGCTACGCAAAAGGGGCAGGATGATTTAAGCGACAAGGTTATGATACACGAGAATATGACATATGAAAACGTTGAAGTATCGATGGATATATTGCAGAGAATAAAAAAGGGAACTCACAACGACCCAGTCTTGATAGCACTCGGGGAGTATTATCAAAAAGGATGGCCTTTTAATAAAAAGCAAGTCTCTGAACTTGTAAAATCTTACTGGAATGTACACAATGAGTTACATATGATTAGAGGAGACTTGTGTAGGAATAATCGTATTGTTATACCCCTGTCCTTACGGAAAGAAATGCTGCGCCGTATACACGAAGGGCATTTATGGGTTGAAAAATGTCAATGTCGTGCACGCGATGTAATGTGGTGGCCGGGTATGTCGGCAGATATTGCGTGTGTTGTGCAGGGTTGTGAGACGTGCCAGCGACATCAAGCCGCTGCGCCGCGCCAGCCTCTTGCGCCGCATCCCGTGCCTACACTACGTTGGGAACATTTAGCTGCTGACATTTTTGAGTTTGGAGGAAATAAGTACCTATTGATAGTTGATTATTATTCTAAATTTGTAGAAATCTCTTTACTAATGAATTTACAAAGCAAGACAGTAATTAATGTTACGAAGGGCATATTTAGTAGATTTGGCATACCTAAAAAGATTGTGACTGAAAATGGGACACAGTTCACATCAGATGATTTTAAAATTTTCAGTAAGGCTTGGGGGTTTGAACATGTTACCAGCTCGCCTCATTACCCAAGATCCAATGGACTAGCGGAGAGAAACGTAAGGACCGTAAAGTCAATACTAATTAAGTCACACGAAACAGGTGAAGATTGGCAACTAGCGCTTCTTAATTTTGGGAATACACCAATAACCGGAGGGAAGTATTCGCCTGCTGATCTGTTAATGAGCCGTAGGCTTAATACTATATTACCTGTTTACCAAGGTGTTCTACGTCCGAAAACCGTCAACGCTCGCTTAGTAAATGAAAAATCGATTAAAGAAATGAGATAAAGTAAAAGAGTATTATAACAAGGGTACTATACCATTAAAATCACTAAAACCGGGTAAAACGGTAAGAATAAGGGATAAAAGAACATGGGAAAAGGCTAAAGATGTGGCTAGAGCACGTGGTGAGCGTTCTTATTGGCTAGAAACTAAAAATGGACGAGTTTTGCGCCGTAAGAGGCAGCATATTGTGAAGTTACCGGCCAAATTAACGGCGTTTAATCGTCGCTGTAAGGCAAAAACACATAAAAGAAAAGTGAGTAAGCAATTAGACTGGGATGAGTTCAAAGATAGTGAGACTACCGCGCGGGACCAGTGAACGATCGCCACCGCCAGTGAATGAGCGGGTTTCGCCCGTATGTATCACTCGAAGTGGGAGAGTTATTCGCCGTCCAGTGCGCTTTGAGGTTAATCATTTTTGGTAAAATATCATAGTTATTATATTAATGGTATATCTGCTGTGACAGATATACTAATTCATTATGCCAACTTAAAAAAATATTACTGTAACGTATTTTATTTTATGATTTTATTACATGAAGTATCCCATCTTAGTCTTCTTTTATTATTATTATTAAATGTTACATGATTTTTAGGCTTCCTAATTCTAGAGTTAGGTAAATAATATATTTATATTTTGCACACAGTACAATTACATTTCAATATAGTAATTAGAACAAATCATCAAATAATTATCATTTCTATAATTTTCTTTAACAATGAATTTACATTTATGATTTTTTTGTCATTTGCATGAGATTGTATCAAAGCATGGTTACAATATTTAAAAAAATAAAATAAAAACAAGATAAAAAAAGGACGTGGTCGAGTTTGTAACATTATTTCTTCAGTATTAACAAGAAAGAAATTGATTATTCATAATTTGCAATGTAACAATGATTGATCCATAGTTATAAGCAATGTGTTAAAAGTCGCATGCAAAACTTATCATAACACATTAATATAAGGAGAAAATGAAGGTTAAAATGAAGACATATCCTAGTATCATATGTCTTCTCTTCTCTATAAAATATTTATTATGTAACTATATAATAATTGTGTATTATGTTCTAATACTTTTTTCTTTATAATGAAAGGGAGATGTTGTAGGTAGTCTTCAATAAATTCAAAGTATAATGTTGTAAAAGTAAAGAGAGACTACCCTCTTTATAATAATCGTAATATCATGTATGGCGTTAACAAAGCAATAAAGCAGTCTGAGCATACGTGACTTTTTACTTAAACTATAAAATACTATAACAAATGCCTATTAGAAAATTATCTGTAAGAGAATTAGTAATTGTAGCTATTACTTTAAACAACGGTCGGCATACCCGGTGATAGCGCATTTGACTGCCTGCATAGAATGTTCGGCAACATAGCGTACTATGCACGAAATGTCATGTCGGTCCGCGTGGTACGTGAAGAAACGGTCTCGTGTGAGTTGTGGAATATTAATATATACAAAGTGTATTTTGTACATCTACTGAAACCGTTACGCTCATTTTATAAGATGTGACCTTAAGTTTAAAGCCATGTTTAAATAAAAATTTTGTACAACCGACTTTAATATAAATTATTAAGCATTACTCCAAAACTGTTAATCAGACCTTGATCGAATTTATATGGCACCACATGATAAGCTTTCTTTAGCCAGCTTTCAAATTAAAAAAAATCAACGAAAACGGTTCACCCAGAAAAAAGTTATGAGGTAACACAAAAAAAAAAACAGTCAAATTGACAAACTCCTCCTTTTTGAAGTCGGCAGAAAATGGGTAATTGCCTAATTTTCATGTAATTTTCAAAGGACTAGCGCAGACTCAATACATTTTGAAACATCTTATTTAGTAATAAAAGGTTACATCGTTAGTTAAATGTTAGTGTAATATTTGAAAGTTAGTACATAGTAATTTTTTGTGTCCTTAAGTTTTGTCCACTAACCAGTAAAAAGCAAATCCACCCTAGAACGTGACAGGCCCATGACCAACTGTGGATGTTGTAAACAGCCCGAGATTCTGTTGATGATGAAGAAGAATTAGTTCTAACGTACATAATAAAATATATGTCGCAGCCACCTAGCTTAATTTACGGTTCAATTAAAATCCTAGTTTTTTACTAAACGGCGTTGGCCTGAATGATAGTCAGTTGATGCGTTTAATACAACATTGCACATATCTTGTAATATCAGCGACAGTAGGTGACAGTAGGGTACGGCTGGAGTTGCCCTTGGGCCACTCTAAAGCCGCGTTCATTTATATAATATAGCACATAGCGCTAATTAGGCATAGAACAGCGACGGTCTCGTTAAATGAAATTAATAGGGTAAAGATGCCATGTAATTGCTAGGTTGTTAATTGAAGGGCTAATTATGCTATATACTATATTTTATTAGACATACGCTTCACTCGAATATTATACGAGTACAGTGTATAAAAATTTGCAACATTACTTAGTCAAATTTATTAGTTAGGTTCCTCAATTTGTTTTTTTTAACTACAGTGGTGGTGAAAACGAGTCATTAACTCGGGTTAAGTTGGTTACACGTATTCCACTATTTCTTTTGAAAAACAGCGAAGAACAGCTGTGTGCACGAACGAACAATGTTTCTTACTGAATCTTTGTATCGGATTTCTTTTAGACAAAATTTCTCATAGTTCGACTAAATTGTCTGTGTATATTTTTTATAGGAATTAAAGGAGCTATAGGAATATAAAATACATTTTCTTACAGCCTTTATTTTGACCATGGGGTTAATTTTACTGAAATTAAAAAAAAAAATTAAGAAAAACTAGTTTTCTCTGTTGAACTTTTCTAAGAGTAAAGACTTCAAAACACAATTTGCATGAAATATATACCATGACTTGAATACCATAGAAAAATAAACTAACATGCACGGTGCGGATAATACATATTTTCGCATTGCTTAACTCTAGGTACCGATCTATATGAACTGATGCTAAAGTTAAAGATAAAGTTACAGCCTATATACGTTTTTGTTTATAATATGCATGTAGTAATGTGCCACATATAAGTAGATATCACCCTTACATGTTTCTGCCGCTAAATAACAGTACCTGCACTGTTGTGTTTCGGTGTGAAGGGTAAAGAGCCAATATGATTACAGGATGTGATTCTATCTTAGTGTTTTAGAGAATCTCTCAGTATTGTGCTTGTGCCCTCAGTGAGTGTGCGCAGGAATTATACGCTTTAATTCCTTTTTCTCCTTTTCACCATCGGGCAACCAGAAAGTCAGCGGATCTTCACCCCTTAGTTTTCGATATTCCAAGCAATCATTTGCGGGCGTCTATTTTTCCGTCCGAATACAATCTGGGTCTTCAAAGCAAGAGTGTGTAGGTTTTTTTTTTCTTTATTTTAATAAACAGATCGACACAACATTACAATAAAACATATGACCACAAAACTGTTAACACAGTTTGTCTGTGGAATCCAAAGTCTCACAATAATACTAAAAGGATAGCTATAGTACAATTTTTTTCTTATTGATATAATGATAGAAAGTGTCTGTAAATCATAATTTTAAATACATTTTTCTTAGTCTCGTGTCGAATATCTTTGGGCAAACTGTTCAGAAGATACGGTATTTGTTTCTTTAATGTTCTATATCCAAAGTAGTTTTTTATTATAGGTACTTCGAACTTACCCTCGGACATCGACCGGGTACCTTGATTGTGATTTACAATCTTCAAGTTTAGCTTTTGACAGTCATGGTTATTTATAGCCAGTTAAATTTTAGTTATGCCTTAAAACAAAATATTATCTAGGGCTTCATCACCGCTTACCACCAGGTTGGACTATGGTCAAGCACTGGCTTATAATAAGTAAAAAAAGTTCTCAAAGGTAACAACACATCTGAAGCCATGTATGTTTGAAGTTTGTTGCTTTGTGTCCATGAGCTACAGTAGCACCCATCAGGTGGAGAGTAAGTTCGTTGGTCAATTGCTGTTTGATAAAAACTATTTTATAAATAAATATTTCAAAGGTTTATGAGCTGTCTTTACTACAACCTTTTCTTTCAAAAATATATTGATGAAGTTTTTTTACAGGCGAGTACACTTGCTATCAGTTCCTATCCACCTGAGCATACCTGCGCTATGTATCTATTAGTGTTCGCGAGGCGTATTCGATTGATAACAAGACGAGCTGCGAAACGTCGTACAATACGTTTTTTTTATTTCTAGAATAAAAGTGACAAATGAGCCTATGCACCTAATGATAATTAAATGATGTAGCTCCCTTAAACATCTAACTTCGATTAAGAGTCGAAATGCAAATGCGTTGTCACCCTTTAAGACATATGTAACGCCTCAATTTTATCTTTTTACTGAAAACCGAACTCCGGTTCTCTACCCTCACTATTCGAAATACTTTTTGCATTTTGTATGCAGAGAGTTTCATTAAGCTGCTATTTTACGCTATTCTGTAAGAGCGTGGTCCTAGCCTGGTCAAGCCAACTCATTCGTGCTATAACCATAATATAGCTGCAGCATGGCTCTACTACGTGTAATAAGAATCACGTAAGTGTTTACAATTATCTCTCCTTATTTGTCCATTTTTTTTCAAGTCAGAAGCGTGGGCAAACGTTATTTTATCCCATGCCCCAGAATATATCCCGTAAACATTGTGCTTCTCGCCATTGTTTTCTGAGGAAAAGATCGGAATTATTTTATTTACCTGAGAGAGTCCTGCTAGATGATATCATCATCATTATCATCATTACAGCCCTTCAAAAGTTCACTACTGAAAATAGACCTCGCCCAAGGAATATCACCTCAGGGTGTGTGCGTTGAATGTTGCCAGGTCAAGTCGTTTTAGGTGACACTACTAAATTACTTGCTATATATATGACTACTACTACTATATGATAGACTAGATGCCGTACCTATTAGAAAATGGTTGGGTTTGAAAGCTTCTGGTTAATTAATGTAATACTGTTACTGATACTGCTTTGGTGCTACGGGTGCTGCGTTGCTGCTCCGATGTGGAGTCACCGATGTGGGTATCACATACTCCACTTCGTACGGCGCTTTGATAAAGAGATTAGATTTTTTTCAATGTAATTTATGCATTTTTTATAGGTCTTGAGTTAATGTGTGTTTAGCATTTTAAATGGATTTTAATACGTAACAGATAATAGTTTACAAGACAACTGTCACATATCAAGGAAGCTGATATATTCTACAAGCATTTTTAGACGAAGGAGATAACTTTGAGTTAAAATCTGGAGGATCAGAACCGGGACCTGAAGGTAAATTTGAACATTGGTGTACTGACACGAAGTGTGTTAAAAACAGCGAAGTAGATGCGGAAATACTATCTTTTGATATTGACATTGACGACGATGTACCACTTTTAGAGCTACGCCCGTCTAGACAAAAGTATTATATTGGCAAAGATAATACAACGAAGTTGCAAAAAGAACCATGCATGAGCAATGTTCGATGTAGAGCAGAACAAATTATTACTCATTTGCCTGGTAGTAATTCTTTGATAAAAGGCCATTTAAATTCCAGGTGGAAGAACCAAAAGCTAACAAGTGGCCTACGCAATAGAAATGCCAAATATTTTGATGAATTAATTATAAAATTCAAGAAAACGCCTAGCAAGAAGGTTTAATGCTCAAAAAATATACTTAAATTGCCTTTAAAAGAAAGATCGTACAGCAAAATACTCATGTAAAAATGTTACGTGCCAATATGTATGGATTATACTGATATTTATGATATTATGGTCAATTGAATACCGATGATCTCATTTCAAATGTATCTTTCCTGTGTTCAATTTATGTTTAATTAATAGAAAATATTAGGTCCTTACATATAAAATTAGCGTTTTGTCGTACTCACCACTTTGATCTGATATAATATCTCCTCTTTGGTTAAGAATTCCAAATTTAAATTTATAAATTTATTTAGCTTGTACATTTGAGTTTTGAACAGTCATGCATTTGTTTTTCCTCATTATTTTTTCTTTGGCGTCGCTTATTACCGCAAAATGGAAAACACGAAATATCAGTATATTTATGAGTACGAGTTCTACCGTGGCACCAGTGCTGCAGAAACAGCTCGAAGAATTAATGATGTGTACAGCGCTGGTGTCGCAATAAGCAAGAGATTGAAAGCAAGGTACGTTTTTGATTTTGTGGCGGCATTGTCGTCGCGCCACAAGCGAAACATTTTGAAGCCTAAATCGCGCTAACAAAGTTCCGAAGTTAAAACAGTATATATGGAATAGTTCCGAACTACCATTCGGAGCGTTGGCCGCTCCCCGGGCAGAACACCTTGCCCGGCAGGAGATCTCCCCTTTTCCTTCCTCCGGCTACAGTTTCAACGTTTTCGTTCTGGAAATTTCGACCTTCCAACCCCGTGGACAGCCGGAGAATAAAGTGGAAAATGAAGAATTAAAGGCTATTCTGGAAGCGGATCCATCACAAAGCACTTCAGAGATAGCTGCAGGCTTTGGAGTAAGTGACAAAATTGTAATAATCTACTTGGAGCAAATCGGGAAAGTAAAAAAACTTGAAAGACGGGTACCTCTTGAATTGAGTGAATCGAACTTGCAAGCACGCGTCGACAGCTGTGTTACTTTGCGCAACCGACACAATAATGAAGGAATTTTAAATCGAATCATTACTTGTGACGAAAAGTGAATACTACTTGTGATGATAATCGGAAGCGCTCGTCGTAATGGCTGAACCCTGGAGACCCAGCCAAATCCTGCCCTAAACGAAAATTGACTCAGAAAAAGTATTTTGTGAGTGTTTGACTGAATAGCGCCGATGTCGCTCAATACAGATTTCTAAAATCTGGCCAAACGATTACAGCAGATATCTTTTGTCAGCAACTGCAAACCATTAAGAAAGATCTAGCTGCTAAACAACCGAGATTGGTCAATCGCTCTAGGCCACTGCTGCTTCAAGACAACGCAAGACCACATACTGCACAACAAACAACCACTAAGTTAGATGAGCTACAATTGGAATGTCTGCGACGTCTACCGTACTGCCCGGACCTTGCTCCAACAGATTACCATTTTTTCCGAAATTTGGACAAATTCTTACAAGGAAAAAAATTCAACTCCGATGCAGCAGTCCAAACCGCCTTCAAAGAGTTTATTGATTCTCGCCCTAACGTTTATCTTAGTAAAGGGATCAAAGATGAATGATCAATGAGATGGCAAAAGTACATAGATAACAATGGTGAATAATTTGAATAATTAAATATATTTTACAAAATAAAATTGACTTTATATTCATCCCGTACAAAACGCTACTTTCATATGTAAGGACCTAATTATTGTAGTTTGTAAAATTAAAATGATTTTGATAATTACGTATAAAAAATACTGTTAAATTACAGAAGCCGTGTTTCTTTGTTCTTTTATAATAATACATATTTTAATAAATACTTCATACTCTGAGGTTGACTTAAACCTGATTATTATTGTTTATTTATAAGTAACTAATATTTGATACCGCCAAAAAAATATAAATTTTGTCATTTTTTATTTTGGGGTTTGTCACACCCCACTTAGTATGTGACGAGACTTTTAGTCACCTAGTATTTAAATTTTTAAAGCTTTACTTACATCCATGTAGAGCAGATACTAAATACTAAGTGCTAATTATTAAGGCTTGACATTACAATACGTAGAAAATGAAAGACAGCTAAATTTATACTTTTTTTTTTCCAAATCCGGCTTATTTCTCTGTGAAGGTTTCATATTTTTCAAAGAAATCGTTAACGTTTTTACTTACTAACTTCACAAAAAGTTTACAAAATATTGATATAAGTGATATTTGGATCTATAATTTGCAACATCACTCTTATCAATTTTCTTAAATACAGGTTTAACCACAGTTTTCTTTTTAATTTATTTGGGAATATTCCAGAGGCCATACTTAAAACGATTTAGGATAAAACTGGTGAGATGATGGTTGATACACTTTTGAAACCTTTGTGCTAAAGTCATAATAACCTGTGCTATTTGAATATTTTAATGAATTAATTATATTATTAAATTTGAAAGCAGTTGTTGGGTTCATTAATAATGATTTATAATTGTTCCGTAAGACATGCACGAAGTCGATGGATGCCGATGGCTCTCAGTTAACGTTAATTTTTTTATTGTTAGATTACTGTCATTTCCACTCATGAAATAATTGTTAAATAACCCTGCGATATCTTTGGGGTCATCAATGATCACCCCATTATTATTGATATGTCCGAACGTCTTTAATCACTTTCTAGTTATTATAATTGATGACTGATCAAGTAGTTTTAGATTTATTTCAAGCTGTTTTGATTTTATAGTCATTCTATGCCCTTTGTGTTAACTTTATTATTTTGTTTAAATGTTTTGTGTCACATTTGAATAAATTTCTGTTATGTATACTCGGATTTTTTCTATATTTCCAAAGTAAATTTCTTATTTGTTTTCCACATATTCTTATACCTTTCGCTATCCAGGAAGGCTTTCTCTGTAGTTCTCTTTTTATTAATATAACTGGAAAACATACATTAAAAAATGAGATGTCGTAATGTATACACCGTTAAAAGTAAGTGATTTTTAGCATTGATTGAATTTTTTCATGCTTTCTTTACTGTATACTTTACTTTTTTTAACCATTGTAAGAGAAAACAAGTTTCTTTGACTTTAAAAATTAACATTTGATTTCAGTGATCAGACAGAGCTAATTCAAAAATTTTATATTTACTTCCTCTTATATTGGTGTAAGTTTATCTAAACAAGAGCCACTTACAGTGCGCGTTGGCTTATTGGCCAATTTAAGATTATAGTCAATAATTGTTTGACTTACGAGTAACATGTTAGCCTCTTAGCTCTTTTCTAAAAGAGCTTATATTGAAATCTTTACATATATCTTATTTTTTTTTGTGAAGCACAATGTACCAAGTATGTCATTAAATATAGCATAAAATTGATAAAAATTTAGTGTGTTGTTTCGAGGTGGTCTGTAAATACACACTAATATCAGACCATGTAATGTAATTGCACAACACTCATTTATACCCGAAATGCTATAACTCACGATGATTGTGAATCAAAATACGGGCAACAACATGACGGTTTTGCGACTAAAAGAGGCTGCAAGTATATAATGTTCTATGAATATTTAATTTGGTCTCACCTTTTAACATGTTGTGTTCAGTTAAACATACTACATCAACTAGGATACCAAAAGAAAATTGAGGTTTAAAGTCAAAAGATCTGACTTACTTATAACTCCATTAAACTTAACAAAAATATTTTTAGATTGTTCCGCAAATACATACATGCTCATCACTGATAGAGTTCAATGCAGCACATTTACATATTATATAGTTTCTTGCTTCATCGATGCTACACGTAGTGTCCATTGTTATATGGAAATATTGATAAGTCGACAAGTATTAATTGCATAATATTTTTATATATATTCTGTAATCCATAACTGCTGTTTTTACCATATTTTAGAAAACATTTCATACGAGAGATTATATTTCAAATCAAATATATATGCATATATATGATATTGTACATTCATGAATAATAAGTTATTAAACATCTCTTTTTTATAATTAAATATGGAGGCTCTGCACACATACGTAGGAATACATAATTATGTATTTGTATGAGATATACTTTGTAAATATTCCTGAATAGATTTTGCCAGCTCAGAACAATTTACAGTTTTTTAAAGTCATGTTCTCCAATCAGGATCAAACAGTAGTCAATGATATTATAATTTCGCAGCTTTGTTTTAATGTCTGCTAATATTTCCAATATTCCACAGTTTTGTGTGAAGTAACAACAGAAGTTAAATTGTTCAGCAAATGTGTTTTCAAGCCATGGACTCGAAAGTAACTTTTTTGTATTATTCGATCGTTTTGTTTGCCTTTGAGAAGTCTGATTTGAGTTGGATATTTTTGCATCTTAAATTATCTATTTCCCTATGCGCATATTGTAATACACAGGGCAGCTTTTATATACGCTCATTCTGTTTTTGAGACCGAATGTCGTCCGGAAGGCTTGTCGTAGTGCAATCAAATACTTATTGAGAAATTGAATATTTATTGAAGTATTTAAGAAATTTAATCTTGTTAATACAACTACAACAACATAAATTCATTCTTACTACATTTCTAGGTTCAATAAAGTATTTATGTATACATAGCAGTAGTATATATAGTAGAAAAAAAAAACAGAGGCATACAGTATGCTACAGCTTACTTTAATACTTAAATTATCTGATCACTAGGACAGTAGAAGTAATACCAGCGTTTACAGTTTACACATAAATCATTCTATTATTCAACATTTAACACAAATTGCGATCGCCGAATCTTCAAATGTACATTAAATATAAATCATCCATCGCACGTTAAATGCTTAGTCGTATATAAATATTTTCTTTAGGTAGGAAAATCTTGTGCTTACTACTTACTGCTCTATTAATATTCTCATTACTCGGGAGAAAGTCGGCAGAAGCATCCATTAAATGTTAAGATTTCTGTAAATAAATCGCCTTCATTCAGAACGGGTTTAAGGGGGTTGTCAAAACCAGAATAGATTCTAAACGATCTTTTAAGATATTTGTCTGCATGTCATTTACAAAAAAAAACATTGTTAGTATAATTTTCCGCAAACATTAAAATTTTTAATTGCCTAATTTATTTTCTGGTTATAATATAAGCTTTATTAGTCCCTATAAAATAATAACAATGGTAAAAAAAATGTTTAAAACACAAAAAGTAGTGACCCATCGTTGGGTGGAAATTAAACTTATTATTAATAATTTTTATGCAAAGTAGATAAAGTAAATTCAAAAAAATAAAAATAAATAGTAGTTCCCTGATCTATACATCGACATATTCGATTAAATGTCATATTTCATTGGAATTAGTACAGCCATTAAAGTGTCATTGTATTATTAATAGGATTAAATCTTAGCACTTACTATTAATGTGTAAACTCGCCGTGTGATGGCGGCTTAAGATAATTCATAACCCCATTTCATCCCATATTTCTCATATTATGTGTAAGAAGTGAATGTAGGCAATTCCAGAAAGATCTCATGGTAGATGGTAGTAAAATCATCTCATTTAAGCCTGACGTAAACTACCCAGACCAGCTAGAGATTCTAATTTGCGAGTCATTTTGTATCCAAATCTTTGTATGTAATATAAAGTAAAAAGTTTACAGAAGTTTTGATAAATTCATCAGTGCATTCCGAATATTATTTTTCAACGCGTCTTATGTCTAACGTGCATTGAAGTTTATTTAACTTTTACTGTATTCTACATATTCGAAAAAAGTTTATATTATTCGATGAGTAAACCACGTACTTAAATTGCGACGAACCTCGACAGTATTTTTAAAAACACAACTTAAAATATAAAATGATTTAATGTTCTTTCGAAGGTGGTTAGTTACAGAATGAATTAATATTAATGTTAATAAAATAAGTCTAGTACAAATATCAAATCGTCTTAAAAATCTCGTTAAATCGTCGTTAAAAATTTCATTTCTAGTAAGTGGAATACTCATTATAAACTTTATCTGATTCTGTTTCATATAGGCTTTTATCTCGATATATCTTTCTAATTTTACAATATTTTCATAAGTGACAGGAAACACTAATTTGTCAGTTTGTTCTATTTCCTTTAACAATATTATAAGTTCTTCTGTATCAATTATTGACTGGAATAGTACTATAATTTTACTAAAAGCAATGGCTGTTTCGATTTCATTGAAGTTTTTCATTTTATATGATATATATATATATATATATATATATATATATATATATATAAATTATGAAAATTATCAAGGAAGATATCATAAACGTGAATGAGTTTGGTAATCGTTTGTCGAAAAACGGAGTTGTTTAAAGCTTAGATAATGTTTTGAATATTATCTTCTAGTCGTATAAAATTGCTTTTAGTAGAATTTTCCATGGCTGTAAAAGAACCCACCATTTCGGAAACTATTGTCATTTTATTTTTAATCACGTTTTGTTCCGTATGTAGCTTATTTATTAATCTTTCATATCTAAGAGCGTCGTTATTATCTAGATTACCTGTGATGGCTTTTATCAAAGAGCCTACCGGATTGAGGAGACCTCTTTTTGTTTGTAATGGAGGAATTAAATGTTTAAATTTCTCGATGGTAATATTCATAGTATAATCGGTTTGATATTGGACGGTAGTAAAATCTGAATTAATGATTTACTATCGAAACAACTTTGAACATGCTTTTTAAGTAACCCATATCTATGCATACTTGATTCTAATTCGTCGTAAATTAAATTTAAATCTAATATCTTAATAACTATCCAATTATCATAATTACCGAATGCTTGACCTTCGTCAACAGGTAACAATCCCGGATTCTTGTCAATGCGAAGCTGATGAAGGGCCTGGATTCCCATTGTTCGGATCACCAGTAGAAATAATCTGCGAAAGACGTTTAATGTCTTTAATAGGAACATTAGTAATACGTTTATTAGTTTCAACGGTTTACATTTCTTTTTTTAGCACCGGTGACATGACGTATTTTTTTGCTGTGGCAACCCTGGTGATAAGTTGTAAAAGTAATTGGTCTCGATAAATTTTAATAATTTAAATATTGTAAATTCATTATATCCACCTCAATTTTATGTTATGGTTAATAATTACTGCCGCTTTGTATTTAATATTTAAGAAAGTCGGTACATAAATGTTATAACAATCATTTTGGTGTTGGAACAAAAAAGTGACAGGTAACGAACATTGTTTTAAATTATTGTAATTCTTATTTAATATCATTCCTTTTGTAATTTAAAGATCTATTCTATTACTCGGATTTTTACATTCTTTGCGGGTTTCTTTTCGAATTGTTTTAACGATAATTTGATTTGAGACTTGTAAATAAAAAAAAACAATAACTCGATATTAGCTTACTCTGCTCTTTCTGTTTTCGATCTTTGTTTTCTTTTATTATTTATAATAAATAGTAAAATGAATACTCGCAACGCCAAGACGCGCCAGATGGAGAACCAACTTCAGCTTGCGCTCCAAGAACTTAAGGCGTCCAGGGAGCAGTGTGAACTGTTGCTTAAGGAAAGGGATGATAACAAAAAAGAAAGAGTTAGCATAATTGCCAAAAACACACAATTGAAATGTGATATGGTTAAGTTAGATACAGAATACACTAGTGTTATAAAAGAAAGAGATCAGCTACAGGGAATGGTTAATGAGTTTGACCGATGCAGCATGGAATGTGAGGAAGCTCTCAGGTTCATTGCTGCATTGAATTTACAGTTGAATGAGGCTAATGAGCAAATAATACAATTTTAAACATATATAGATAATCTTAATGCCTCCGAGACACAAAGCCTGTTCTCTGAGCTTGTGCAATGTAATACTACAAGAATTTTACAGCAATCTGCAACAATAGACTTGACTGGTGACGACTTCCACTTCAGGAAATTCAGTGAGGAGGAGGACAGCGCTTAAACTTATAATTTCATATTTAAGTAATAGAACGCAGAAAGTTATTATCAATGGTAAAAGTTCTTCCGGCTCACCTGTACTAATGGGTGTCCCTCAGGGCTCAATTCTCGGCCCATTCCTATTTCTAGTGTATATTAATGACTTACCTTCTATTGTAGAGGATAATCATGATATAGTATTATTTGCTGATGATACTTCTTTGATTTTTAAACTTAAACGTCAATCATTTAAATGTGACGAAGTGAATAATGCTATATCAAAATTAGTGCATTGGTTAACCGTTAATAATTTACATTTAAACGGAAATAAAACTAAATGCATCAAATTTACAACAACGAATGTAAGAAATCTGAGTACCAATGTGTTTTTAAATGGGGAAGAACTGAGCCCTGTTGAATCCACTGTTTTTCTTGGCATCACTCTCGACGCAAAGCTTCAGTGGGGCCCCCATATATCCAAACTAGCAAGCAGACTAAGTTCTGCAGCCTATGCTGTAAAAAAGATTAGAGGTCTCACTAGTGTCGAGACAGCTAGATTAGTTTATTTCAGTTATTTCCATAGCATAATGTCTTATGGGATTTTGCTATGGGGAAATGCAGCTGATTCAGAAACTATTTTTGTTTTAAAGAAGAGGGTCATTAGATCTATTTAAAACTGAGAGAGTCTCTTAGAGATAAATTTAAAGAAATAAATATATTAACATTGGCCTCTCAGTATATTTACGAAAATTTAATGTATGTTCACAAAAACAAGGGTAGTTTTAGTAAAAAAAGTGATGTGCATTCTGTAAACACTAGGAACAAACATAAGCTAGTGATACCAGTTTCTCGACTCCACAGAGTCAGTAATTCATTCTTGGGGCAATGTATACGCTATTACAACAGGGTCCCGGAAAGTGTACAGGCTCTCTCTATTAGCAAGTTTAAATGTTTTGTTAAGTTGAAACTGTATAAAAAGGGTTATTATAGTATAAATGAATACATGGTTGATAATAACCCCTGGGAATGAGGTGATCGCTTCCAAGCTGTTTCTAAAATAAATTTTGTACTTATATAGTTAGTACAACCATTATTGTAAAATTTGCTTTAAAAAAAAAGTCCCGCTGGGTTTCTTGCTGGTTCTTCCCAGGACAGAGGATTTTTTTCGAACCAGTGGTAAAGTAAAAAATGACTTTCAATAAGAATTACAAATGTGATCTATATTGAATAAAAAATTATTCTATTCTATTCTATTCTATTCTATGAGCCTTTTGGTAATGTGGTTTATCTTTACCCGTCTAGTATTAACACCTTTTATGAACACAGTATCACTTACGTCTATATCGAACTGTGATTCGCCTGCGTGTTTTTCCCTCACGGTTAACTTTTTGTCAGTTATTACATCCGTAAGATATTCATATAAATATTTGGTATTTTTAGCGTGATCCTTTACTAACTGCTGCGTGAATTGCTTATCGTTATTAATGGCAAATGTACTTTTGGATTCGGTGTGTGCGAATACTACTTCATAAGGCGTTAGATCTGTCGAAGAATAAATTTAATGATGGTATGACATAACAGCATACGTCATCACTGACGCCGCGTCTGTAATTTTATGTTCGCATTTCGCGATTCCGTAAATTTCAGTAATAGTTAAATGAAACCTTTCGATAAGTCCCATAGAGTTGGAGCTGTGCGCAGTACCAATGTGTAGATTGATTTTGTATAATATTAGCATTTCCTTTAAGTGTACGTTATTAAATTCCATACCGGGATCTGAGCTGATTTTGGATGGAATTCCGTAAAATGAAAAATACTTTATTGAAGCTCTTATTACTGCCGGGGTAGACCTACTATTAATTTCAATTGCTTGACCCAATTTGCTGAACGCGTCTATCAGGGTTAGAAAATACTTGTATTCTATTGAAAAGGTATCAATGAAAATTTCTTGGATTGGTTTAGACTGGGTTTGAGTCGATTGAAGTTGAGGTTTTAGGGGTTTGCGGTCGTACTTCATTTTCTTGCAGACCTCACATGAGTTTATAATGCTAGCTACCATTTCTTCCATATTATTCCAATGAAACGTTTACCTCAAATGTTCTAATGTTTCCCTAATGCCTCTATGGCAATTTTTACCTAAATGATATTTAAGAACTACTTCGCGTTGCTCATTTTCATCTTCTACATAGACTATCCTCTTTGTATATTCATAAAATTTAACACTATCCTTTTTGAATAACTGCGTTATGACTTCCGAAAACTGCTTGCGGTGTATGACATCTTCGTAATAAAAAAAATATTTAATTATAGGTCTTATATACACTTTCAGGATTTTTTTAATAAAATCCAAATTTTTTAATGGTACGTGAACTTTCAATATGTTCTGTTTATCCCTAGACAAGTTTTTAACCGAACATTCATTTCTGTTCCAGGTATGAACGAGTATTGGATTTGGTTTCGCATCAACCGCTTCCTGGAGAATTAAGATTCTTGCTGTGTCTATGTCTTTAGCCGAATGTACTGTATTGTTACTACTGTGTCCTTCAGAAGCTGTGGCGGTGCTACTATTTGGAGATGTTATCGGATATGGAGATTGTCTACCATGTAAAGAGGGAATACTAAACGTTTCCGAATTGGATGATACTGTTACTACGTCCCCCGCCTGATTCGAATTACCTAGCTGAACAATTTTGGAGACTACATTGCTCAAATTGCGTTGAAGTTTTTTTTCTACATTTTTGTCTACATTAATTTGCATGGAAACATCATCGTTATCAGTTAAGGCGTTAATCCTAATTCTAGATAAAGAATCAGCGTTACAATTTTGTTTCCCGTTCATATACACTATTTCGTAATCAATTTGCTATAGGCGTAACTTCCATATAGTTAGTTTGCTATTCGGTTCATTAATAGAGTTTAACCTGGTTAAAGGGCGATGATCAGTGTAAATTGTACATTTTTTCCCATATAAGTAAGGGCGGAAATGTTTGACTGCCCAAACGATTGCCAAAAGTTCTTTTTCTTTTTTTTTATAGGATAAGGGTGACAAACGTGCACACAGTCCACCTGATGGTAAGTGGTTGCTGCGGCCCATAGACATCTACATCTATCCTCTATTACGAATCAAAATGTAGATGCGTAGTCACCCGTGAGGACTAAGATGGAATGCCTCATTTCCAGTAAAAAGGGCCTCCGGCCACCTGCACTCACCAAGCGAAACACAGAGGTAAACCTCTACTTCAAGTGGCTCTACCACTGTTAAAAACTGTTTCTATTGTGCTGTATCTCATTTCAGCATCGTTCAACGTACGACTTGCAAAGGCTATAAGCTTATCACTACCGATAGGTCCCTGCGATAGGACTGCACCGAGAGCAAAGTTCGGCGCATCTGTGGTGAGAACGAACGGTCTAGAGAAGTTAGGATATTGTTAAAGTGGGACGTTTGTTAAAAGCTCTTTACATCTTTCAAATGCGTCTATATATTCTTTTGTAATTTCAATTTTGTTTTTCTTTTTCAGGCAAGAGGTAAGCGGTTGTGTAAGTTATGCGAAGTCTTTAATAAATTTTCTGTAATAGCCTACTAATCCGAGAAAACTTTTTATTTCGGTGGCTGTACGCGGTAATGGATATTTTAGTACTGCTTTAACTTTTTCGTCATTTGGTTTCAAACCCTCTTTTGTAATAGTATGACCTAGACATAGAACTTTTTCTCAAAAATTCACATTTATCTAACGTGACTTTTAAATTGGTTGGTTGGTGGCGACGGTCAAAAATTTTCCTTAATTTTTCAATATGTTCCTGAAGACTAGCCGAATACACAATTATGTTATCGAGGTACACTAAGCAATGGAGACCTTGGAGGCCTCTTAAGATATTATCCATTGCGTTTTGGAAAGTTGCAGGCGCTGTCTTTAATCCAAACGGCATGCGTTTGAATTCATAGTGACCGGATCGAGTTGTGAAATCTGTCTTTGGTCTATCAGCTTCATTAACTTCTAGTTGGTGGTAGCCACTTGCCAGGTCAAGGGTTCTAAAATATACAGATTTGCCTAAATTATCAAAAAGGTCAGTTATATTAGGTAACGGGTATTTATCGTCTATTGTATTCTCTTTTAATAGCCGATAACCTATAACGATTCTAAATTTAGGCTGCCCAGATGCATCTGGTTTTTTGGGGACTAAGTGAACCGGTGCGCTCCAAGGTGTGTGAGAATTTTGGATTACGTTATCTTGAAGAAGTTTGTCTACTTGTCTTTGTACTTTCTTATTTTGGGAAGGTGGGTGGTGATATGGTCTGATATATATAGGATCTTCGTTAACTGTTCTAATATTATGTTTTACCTGATTTGTAAAAGAAAGCGGAATTTTCTCACTATAATATATGTCGCGGTATTCATAGCATTAGCTTTCCGTTCTTCTTCATTTGTATGATCTAATCGCAGTTTAATTAAATTTTCTTTTAAAATTTTATCTATCTCGCAATCGGAATTTATCACATTTATGGCACACTCATTATTTTCAAATACAGTTACATTAAACGGTTCTATAAATTTAATATTAGCTTTTTCATTCGACACATTTTGAATAATGGTTTCGGCAAAGAAATAATCACACTTGATAAGGGCACATGGCATACGAACTCCCTCACTAAATTGTGTAAAATCAATGATTGCGTCGCCGTTTTGTAAGTTGGTAGGTATTTTTAATCGTGTTTCCAATCTAAGTATTAAGGTAATTTCATAAAGTGGATTATAAATTATTGGAATTTCAGTATTAGGTGTTCGTAGAATTTGGTGGTTCATATCGATATTAGGTCATTGAGCATAGTGCTTAGGTCCTTCAGCGATTCTGCCATAAGGACTATATCGTCGGCAAATCGAAGGTGAGTGATGTACTCGCCATTGATGTAAATACCGTATCCTTTCCAGTCCAGAAGCTTGAAAACGTCTTCCAATGCAGCGGTGAAGAGTTTCGGGGATATAACATCACCCTGTCTTACACCTCTCTGCAATTGGATAGGTTTCGTACTCGAGTTCTGTACTCGGATAGCCATCGTATCTTTACTGTACAAACACTTCACCACTTCGATATACCGACAGTCAACTTGGCACCGCTGAAGGGACTGCAGCACCGCCCAAATTTCGACGGAATCAAAGGCTTTCTCATAGTCCATATACGCCAGACATAGTGGCAAATTGTACTCTTCGGACTTCTGTACAATTTGCCGAAGGGTATGTATGTGGTCTATGGTGCTAAAGCCCTTTCGGAAACCGGCTTGTTCGGGAGGCTGGAAGTCGTCAAGTCTGCGCGCGAGACGATTCGTAATGACTCTCGAAAACAGCACGTAAACGCGGCTCAGAAGGGAAATCGGTCTGTAGTTCTTCAAGAGAGCGTTGTCACCTTTCTTGAAGACCAAGACCACCGCACTTCTGCTCCACGCCTCCGGTGTAATGCCACGATGGAGGACGGAATTAAAGAGCCTCTGAAGGACTTCAAGTACCGGTCTTCCACCCGCTTTCAGAAGCTCCGCTGTAATTCCATCCTCGCCTTGGGCCTTGCCGTTTTTAAGATGCTGGAGAGCCATTCTAATCTCGCTCAGACTGACGTCCGGGATATCTTCGGAATAGTGTCGTAAGACTCGCTCTTGGATCGTTACTCACACTTGCGTGTGGCTCCAACGATGACGTGTACAGCTGCCCATAGAACCTCTCAATCTCACTCAAAATCTCAGGTGCCCCGGAAACGATGCTGCCACATTCGGTCTTCAGCTTTGACAGTTGGCTCTTTCTGGCAGACAGGTCTCTGGCAAAGACTTTGGAGCCTTGGTTCCGCTCGATGGCTTCTTCAATACGAGCTGTATTGAAGTTGCGTAAGTCCCGCCGCATGCATTTGGAGATCTGTCTGTTCAGTTGCCTGTATGCTGTCAAATCTGTTGAAGAATGTAGCCTCATCTCTCGTCTAACAGCCATGAGATTAAGAGTGTGATCGGAGAGTTTTTGTGTTCTTCTGCGGAGGGTCTTGCAGAACTTAGCTCCGACCGCATGGACAGTTTCCACGAGCTTGTCATTAATATCGTTCAATTCATTGCAGTCTTCTAGGCACTGAAAACGGTTTTGTAACTCGAGCTGAAAGGTTTCGGGACTTTGGATTAGAGCACGAGGGGGACCGAGCGTTGACTTCATCAGACGAGACCTCTCCAACTTAACATTTAGGTTCAGTGTGCCTCTCACCATTCGGTGATCGCTGCCGGTTTTCACCCTGGCGATCACTGAGACATCACTGAACAGTTGTCGTCTGGTCGTCATAATGAAGTCAATCTCATTTTTTGTCGAACAGTTGGGGCTCGACCAGGTCCACTTCCTGTGGGGCCGCTTCTTGAAGAAAGAGTTCATCATAAAGAGTCCCTCTTTCTCCATGAAGTCGGCCAGCTGCTGGCCCCTTGGGTTCCGTTGCCCTATTCCAAATTTCCCTACTTTCAGCTCACCGTTCTCTCTTGTGCCTAGTTTTGCATTGAAGTCTCCCAATAACACCGTATATTGGGTTTTGGAGGAATGCATGGCTCTAGAGATATCCTCATATATTTCCTCCGCCTCTTCATCGGGGTGCGCCAAGGTTGGTGGGCAAACCTGTATGACTTTCAGCGAATACCGTTTGGTAATTCTGAGTATAAGGTACGCAACCCTCGTCGACACACTCCCGATCTTTACAACGTTGTTAACGAGAGACTTGTGGACGATAAATCCGACACCTCCTTGGGACAGATGGTCGCCCTCCCGGTGATAGAGCAAGTTGCCGGATTCGAGGATTACCGTGTCCTCCCCCTCTCTTCGGACTTCGGATAATCCCATAATATGCCAGCGCAACTTGTCTATCTCTTCTTTCAGCTCCACGATCTTCTCGTCAGTCCTTAGGGTGGAAGCGCTGTACGTTGCCAGGTCGAGTCGTCTAAGGTGGCAACCGAACCTCCACCGGAGATTCTTAGCACCCCCTGCCCCGCCGTTACCATGGTCGCCACCGTAGCCAGGAATAGCGGGGCCGCCGTGAACTGGGGGCCGTCTCTTCGTAACTCTCATCATGGGGGGTATATTGCCATAGTTGCCACGCTTGGCGAGCGGGTTGGCAACCGCAGTTTTTTTATTGTATTTTTGCCGTTAACCAGGAAGATGCTGCTGCCCATCTCCTGCCTGTTTCCCTTTGTCGCCTTTTACAACACCCACGGGAGGATATGGGGTAGTGGATATTCTTGACCGCCACTACACGGCAACTCAATAGTGTCTCCCAACGGATAGGTCTCAAGATGAACATGGACAAAACAAAGATTATGTTTAATGTCCATGTCACACCTATGCCGGTAGTTGTTGGGAGCACTAAGCTCGAAGTTGTTGACGAGTATGTTTACCTGGGACAAATAGTACGACTAGGTAAGGCCAACTTCGAGCGAGAGGTCAATCGACGGATTCAACTCGGCTGGGCAGCGTTCGGGAAGCTACGACACATCTTCTCGTCAGACATACCTCAAAACCTTAAAACGAAATTGTACAGCCAGTGCGTGTTGCCAGTGATGACTTACGGAACTGAGACGTGGTCCTTCACTGCTGGCCGTATGAGGAAGCTCATGGTCGCTCAGCGAGCTATGGAGAGGGCTATGCTCGGAGTTTCTCTGCGTGATAAACTTAGGAATGAGAATATCCGCAGTAGAACCAGAGTAACCGACGTAGCCCAACGGATTAGTGAGCTGAAGTGGCAGTGGGCCGGCCATATAGCTCGAAGAACCGATGGGGAAGAAAGGTTCTCGAGTGGCAGCCTCGTACCGGTAGGCGAAGTGTAGGGCGTCCCCCCACGAGATGGAGTGACGACCTGGTAAGACATGCAGGAAGTCGATGGATGCAGGTGGCTCAGGACCGTGCTTTGTGGCATTCTTTGGGGGAGGTCTATGTTCAGCAGTGGACTTGTGAAGGGCTGTAATGATGATGAATGATGATCGATATTAGCTGCCAATTTTTTAAATAAGTATGATCTAATAAGGCCGTCGTATCTACCGTCCACATCGTGTATGTAAAATTTATATGGTAGAGTACTTTGAACGTTTTTAGAAGCGGTATAAAAATTATTTCATCGTGCATGCTTTGCGCATGGTCACTTACAACTGTGAAAGGTTCATTGTATTTAAATTCACCAAAATATTGGTTAGCCTTGGCAGGACTAATAAAGGATCCATTGTTTCCTTTGTCTATAAGAAATTTCGAATTTATTTCGGGCATTACTATATGAGGTAATTTGAAAATGCTATCGCAATAATTCAGATAGATCATTTCGGAGGGCTTTCGAAGGCTACTATCGAAAAATTTTCAGGTACTGTATTATCTTCATTATTAATTTCATTAGAATTTTCTACATATTGACCTTCGAATGCAGGGTCATCTACAAAACCATCATTGTGGTCGTAGTAGTAACAGTCAGTATTATCGTGAGAGAAATCTCGACATGATGGTGTAGGTTCCTCGCTAAGGAACAAATCATTCGTCGTCATGTTTTGCCTAATTGTTGCGGTACGCATAGATACGTCAGTGTCGTAAGCGTTTTTGGGCGGTTGATTTTGTATGCCGAATTTGAATTGGTTGGGTTGCTGTTGTATGCCGTATTTAAATTGATTAGGCTGTTGTTGAAAGCCGTATTTAAATTGATTAGGCTGTTGTTGAAGACCGTATTTAAACTGATTAGGCTGTTGTTGATTCTGCATACCGTATTTTTGTGCTTGATGTTGGGGTATGCCAAATTTAAATCCACCAACTTGGAATGGTGTTCGTGGTTGTTGGGTAAATTGATGATTGAAATTACGTGGCATTGAATATTGTGTGATGCAAAATGGTAGCTTTGTTGAGGTGCTGTGAATTTATTCGTATGCATCAAATTAAACCTATATCCTATCTAGTTATTGGGTACACCAAACTTGAAATTACTACTATTATTATTAATTTTTGGCGTTATACTGAGCTAAGAAGTTAATTTCCTCTGTGACTATACTTAAAGTGACCTCCAAAGTAGAACAGCCTTTGAGTTGGACAATTCTAATAAGGTCTTCGGGTAAATTGTACAAAAATACGTTCAAAGCGGCATAATTATATATAATCATTTTGGCTGACTTAATTCCTTTATCACAATGTCTTTGGACTTTAGCAAATAAATAACTTTTTACATTTTGTATTCTAGTACAAAACTGAATAAATGATTCTCCTTGTTTGATTTTTAGAGATTCTAGTTCGATAGCAATAAATTCCTCTGAACGGGGGTCGCCTAAATGCTGGGTCAAAATTTCTTTCAAATCCTCCCATGTACTTAAACAAGGGTTATCACTAAGTAGAGTCGCAGCTCTACCACTAAGCTTACTACTTATAGCATGGAATCTATATCAATTTTGAATCGGAGTATTGTCGCCTCCTAAATTTAACAAAACATATTTACATTTTGAGATGAATAAATTGAGTAATTTTTCATCTCCATCGTATCTAGGAAGTAAATCTAAAATATGTGCTGGAAAAACAGTTACTGCCATTTTTATTTAAATTATATTACTTAATCTAACTTAAACTATTAGCAAGTATATTATCAGCCTATTTTGTGCCAACAAAATCAGATAATGGCAAATAATTTGGCCCGACGATTTTAGTTCGGAAAATGCGGAAAAGAATGGGATAAATGTAAACAGGAAGTGAAAAGGTTTACTCACAGTTTGTTCAATCCCATGTCCTCCAGTTGATTCTGACCACTTCGATACTTTGAGCCGTGCTAGCTCAGATGGTTAGCGCTCGCTGTAAGCTTCACAATACTCGAGCAACCCGGGTTCGATCCCCGCCGGCACCAATGAAATTGTTAATTGCAATTTTAAGTGCTGATTTACCACGTCCACGGCGGTAAAGGAAAACATCGTGAGGAAACCTACATGTCTGAAAAATAAAAAAATAAAATATTTCGAAGACATGTGAAGTTTGCCAACGCATTGGGGAAGCGCGGCGGACATTTCCTTGCCCTAAAACCCTCCCAGAAATGAGAGGCGGCCTGTGCCTAGCAGTGGGACATAAATAGGCTGCAATTTTACTTTACTTTACTTCGATACTGCCGATGATACAATGCGCGTAATAGATTTATTGGGGAAACGATAGCACGCGCGTCGCGGGAGTTATTTGTTTGGTTCGGGGATATCCGAACCTGACGTTATACTGACGCTTAAACCGATTTTGGGGTCCGAAAGGCGTTAACACGACAGCAGAATATATACGGATGTCCTGCCGGCTGCGCCACTTAAATTGCGACGAACCTCGACAGTCTTTTTAAAACACAATTTAAAATATAAAATGATTTAATGTTCTTTCGAAGGTGGTTAGTTACAGTATGAATTAATATTAATGTTAATAAAATAAGTCTAGTACAATTATCACATCATTTTTCATTACTTTTAGAATTATCACTCGAGTTCTCACGCATATGTTTATGTGGCTGTTTGGAATATAAAGCCAGGGACGGATTGCGGCGATATAACTACGTAAGTTTTATTTACAAACATATAATTTTAATTGATCGATATATGAAAAATTCGTGTAGTTTGTAACTTTCAGATAAAATAAACCCAAATAACAAAAAATTATACAAACCTCTTATTATTTCTCATTTCACTTATATACACTGAGCGGTATAAAAATTGAAATACTCCCGATTAACATTTTGTTCAAATATTAGTAAATTATCAAAGCTTGCCAGTGTCATTTAGTCCGAAAATTTTGACATAACTGGCGAATTAATCAAATACTTTCGAAGCTCCCTTCTAGAGAGTATATTATAATCACTACGTTAAACTCCCACAGTTGAGGCAAATTTGATACACAACAAGAACTGGATCTGAAAGATATTTTTATTTAACATTCAAATTTTTGTTTTGTTAATGACATCATTTTGCATTTGCAAATGTCATCCTTTGAAACTCCATCTTTCATCTTTAGCTATCGATGTAATAATTAAGGTTAAATCGTTTGATATTTTACGTCTTTCGTATTTAGATATAGATATTACAAATATTTTTATTTCATTTTGAATAATTTGAAAGAAAATTACATAGTTTAAGTAACATAAAAAATAATAAATTAGTAATAAGTTTTATTTTTATTTCATTTTTATTAAAGTCAATTTAAGAGCCATGGTTGGGAGCTTAGCGTATAAGCAATCGTCTTAGAATTTCATATTACGCGAGCAAATCGAAATGAGATCCCACCGATACCAATATCATTATAATTAAAAGTACGGTTTATAATATGTACCTACTCGGCGATAAGAGAAAACTTGGATGTCTGAGAAATTAAGATAAATCGAAAATGTGAAAACCTCTAACTTAAACACTCGTCCTAGTCCTTTCAGAAACGAGAAGTGGTCTGTGGCATTTTTTTATTTTATGGCAGTTTGCAGCATCTATAGCCACAGTGGAGAATGTCCGGAGAAAATATCCGTAATATGAAAGTAAAATCCGTATCTATGGATTACCTTCCTTTTAATATAATCTAATATATAAAAATAAATTTTTGTTTTTTTTTTATAATTATTTTATGCGCTGCCATACCGTTCAAAACAGATTACGCTACAACTTTCTCAATTTATTGCTTGCACTTGTGCGAAGATTACAGGCATAGTTCAAATAACTTACACTAGGTGGTGTGCGTATCGTATCGATTCTATTTTGAAAGATATATGAATAACATTTCAATGAATGTATTATCATTCCTATCAGAAACAGAAACAGAAACTTTTTATTCAATATAGATTATAAATAATACTTATTGAAAGTCAATCTTTTGTTTAATTACCACTGGTTCGAAAAAAAAAACCATCAAGGAACCAAGGAAGGAACCAGCAAGATTTTTTAAAAAGTAACACCTTACAATCATGTATATTATACAATTTACCACACAAAACAAATTAGAAATAGCTTAGTAGCTATTACCTCATTTCCAGGGGTTATTATCATCCATAAACTCAATAATATTATTATAACCTTTTTTATACAAACTTTGTTTAAAAAATTTTTAAACTTTGAGCAGGTAAAATTTTGTATATTTTCTGGGATTTTTTGTAAAAGAATATATTGCCCCAAGAATGAATTACTGACTCGGTGGAGTCGAGTAACTGGTACAACTAGCATGGGTCTGTTACTAGCATTTACAGTATGAATATCACGTATTTTTGTATAACTACATTTATTTTTGTGTTCATACGTTACATTTTTATAAAAAATGTATTAATAGGCTAAAGTCAATATATTAATTTCCTTAAATTTTTGTCGGAGTGACTCTTTAGGGTTTAAGTCATAGATTGCTCTTAAGGCCCTCTTCTGTAAAACAAATATAATTTCAGTGTCAGTCGCGTGTCGCCATAACAAAATACATTACGACATTATGCTATGGTAATAAATAGTAAGATTTATAAAAAAAATTCTAACATATGCTACAGAACTTAGTCTGCTTGCTAATTTTTTTTTAAATATGGGGGCTCCATTGAAGCTTCGCGTTTAGTGTTATTCCAAGAAAAATGGTGGTATGGACAAGACTCCGTTCCTCCCCATATAATATTGCAAATAGTTAGTAGTTGCTGTAGTGTATAGATAACTACATCTGCCCCGATTTAGAAGCAAAAGGACTAAGATGAAATGCCTCGCTGGCAGTAAAAAAGAACTCCGTAGTCATTGTCACGAAACGAAACACAGTATTACGCTACTTTTTCACGCTGGTATTCTATGCAAGCGTAGTTCTTCCCAAGTTTGGGGAACCTGAATGTGCTGCAGGCATATTTTTTTCTAAAATATTTCTTATTGCATTAATAATCTATAATTATATTATTAGTTTGAGGTAATAGATTTATAATATTGTATTATATTTCGATGTTTTGTAAACAATGAAACGTTTTTATAGCTTTGATATAATGAGCTTATATTATATTTTTCCGTTTAATACATAAATGAGGATTCATTTATTTCTGGGATATTTAATAACCAAACTAAGTTAACTTCAGCTGTTAGCCTTTCCCATGCAAACTTACAAAAGGCCAATTAAGTTTCCGTATATTTTAATAAGTTCCCACTGCAGCCCGCTTGGTTGAATACATTAAGAACCAGTGGCTTCAAACAGTACAACTTCACAACTTTTACACAAATTAAAAACAAATACGTTACTTCCAATAGACAAATATCATGCATTTATTATATTAGAGTATCTTTTGAACTATAATCAGATTATTGAACGACTTCTGTTTAGTTTTTTTAAGACTATAACAAGAAGTGCTTATGTGCACCATTTTTCTTAAATTCGTCGTTCGTTGGATTAATTATTTAAATTAAAAAAAAAACTTGTTGTGATTATTATTGGTCTACGTCGGGTAAAATATTTTTTTGTTGACACTGAATAGGCACGAATACGATATCGACGATATCACCTTTTAAGGATATACGTATATGTAATCACTTAAAAAGGCAATTTTTGTTAAACGACAATAATCTAATAAGAGTACTGCAAAGCTCATTTCCGGGTTTCCAATCTACCGCCTTTTATACCTTCAGCATGTGCACTCTGGTGTTGACGGGGTTCGCATAAGTTCGGAAGACATGAAACAAAGCGCATCGCTGCTACGTCACATCATTGCTCCCGCCCTTGTATAATTTAGATATTAAATAAAAAAAGAAAAAGAAAAGAGGCATTCCATCTAAGTCCTCACGGCTGACAACGCATCTGCAATTTAATTCGCAAACAAAGATAGATGTAGATGACTATGGACCACAGAAACCATCAGGTGGACTATGTGCTCGTTCGTCACCCTTATTACATAAAAAATCACTTTCAAATTAACTAGTAAAGCCTCTTTAATACAGATCTTTAGCATTCATGTATCTTTTGTAAATCAAATAATCATGAGCACTTGTATGTTTGTCCTCGTATACTAAAATTAAGTATACATTAACGTTACGATTTTTTCAATCAAAACAATTGTTGTATTAATTGTTTGAGTGATAAACACACGTCTTCTTTTTGCAAATCGCACCGCATGTGTTGGTACTATTCGCGTCGCCACCATTCATTAATTCATATTAATTCACACCGCAATGACATTAAGACTGTTTTCGAAGTAGCAATACGTACGAGGTAGGTTGTCTCTTTGACAGTTCGTATTCAAATGAATGTATCTCCCGAAAATCGTGATCTATTTATATGATTTTTTTTGGCTGACGTAGTAAGTATATAAGCAAGCAAAAATTTTTTTTTGGATTTTTATGCGGACCTGAAGTAACCGATTATCATTACTTTTGGATCATCCCTTGTATAAACAGATAGATAAATCGGAGGTTGTTCAGTCGCCTAACTCTAATGTTGTAGCTCGCATTCGATTAACGACCGTGCAGTTAACAATAACAAGGTTAATTCTTCTGTCGTTCATAATTCTAATGCGACGGAAAATGTAAAAACAGTTATCTCTACATTTTTTTATTGGATAAGGTGACAAACGAGCACACAGTCCACCTGATGGTAAGTGGTTGCTGTGACCCATAGACATCTACATCTATCCTCGCTTGCGAATCAAAATGCAGATGCGTTGTCACCCGTGAGGACTAAGATGGAATGCCACTTTTCCAGTAAAAAGGGTCTCCGTATGTATATGTATCCACATTTAATATTTCGCGAGATTATTGTACTTTCCCACGCTCACTAATTTATTGGAGACTGTAAAAATAAAAGTCATAGATAAATACGATAACAAACATTTTATTCGGTGTTAAGTGGAAAACACAGCGATAATATTACAGAAAATTGTTGTAAACATCTATTTCTTTTCGTTTTAAATACGAATCGTTTCGCGGAAGCAAACGGGATCGGTGGTGTGATAAAGAAATTTTAGGTGTCACTTCATTTTAGTTTACGTCGCGTTTTAATGGTAACAAAGATTATCATATTGAGCCATGTGGTTCTGACCATTACGGGTTAGCTGCCAGATTCGTAAGTAGATGTTTCAAAAATTCGCCATTTAAATAAATTACGCTTAGAAGATGATCAGTTTTATCAACCTGGGTTGATAGATGTTTTATTGGGTGTTAACACCTACTTGAAAATTTTGTCACCTGGAAACTTAATTAAAACGCAATCGCCTAGAGCTATAGTAACATCACTCGGATATATTATTTTGGGTGATACTGAAGCCGCTACATCTCATTATTCCTCGCGTTCCTATGTTTCCTGTTCTTACGACACAAATTTAAATTGTTTTAAAACGAAATTATAGTTTTACTAGGTATATATTGTAAATTAAGTATGGATTGTAATCTTTATGTAAAGAGTTATGTAAATAAGTATATTAATATGACACTTAGAATAGTTTTAAGTATTTTGTTATCACTTAGAAATTGTTTATTCGTACTTTCTAAGTCGAATCTGTACTAATTAGTGCCTGCAAAATAATGGCATTTTATACTTTTTTAAATAATATAAATAAATTAGGGTTTTGCTTACTTTTAGAATAGCAGTTTAATAAATATCCCGATTTTCGCAATCAAAATAACGTTGTTATACGGGAATACATTGATAAGGGTGTTTATCCGTTGTTTCTGGCAACAATTGTTTACAGACTTGTATTTATTTTGCCACATTTCCCCGTCGTAAGTAGTGATAAAAGTACAACGAAGTTGCGTATTGTACTAGACGCTAATGCTGGGTTTTATTACAATATTTCTTTGAGTGAAATTTTGCGCAAAAGACAGAATTTACAAACTAACATTTTTAACGTTTTATTAACAGTTAATCGCATCGCCTTCTTTGCAGATGTTAGGCAAATTGCAAAG
Organism: Parnassius glacialis; assembly: GCA_033319125.1. Taxonomy (NCBI): domain Eukaryota; kingdom Metazoa; phylum Arthropoda; class Insecta; order Lepidoptera; family Papilionidae; genus Parnassius; species Parnassius glacialis. The sequence goes on along the minus strand of JAVANC010000005.1, from coordinate 26,259,405 downwards.
TTCAAATACCTCATTACTCTTTTCAACGCATTTTATATCGGTTTTCTACATAAGAAACTATAGAAACATGAATTCAATAGCGTCACGTTCAAAATACGCTCTCCTTATTTCCTCGCACTTCGCACATTACTTCAGTTAGTCGCTGACGAAATGGAGTATCTTCTTCTGTAGTGCATTGCTGCTTCTCTGGTGGAGAGGGATATTTATATGGATGATCTCTGCCATCTGCGCCTTGCGTCTACAACGCAGTTGACATCCCTACTCAACTAATCCAAATGGTTCGCCGAGGTGGTGAAATTATTAAAATTTCAGGCCTTCGTTGGCATCCCGCTACTGATAAGTTTTCCTTATTTGTCTCGCCGCCACCGGTCACATGTACCAAACGCGCTATATTCTCCGCAACAGCTCGCTTGTACGAAGTTTAAGGACTTGTTGGTACGATAACATTTTAAACTTATTTAATTATAAATAAAACGTTGTGGGTTCTTAAACTTAACTAGAGCGAGACTCTACCTATTAATATTGTCAATATATGGCAGAAATATATTTCAAAATTTCTTTTTAATCTCACATTTACAGTTTTCTGCCGACTAGTGAAAAGGCTTACGGATGTGTCAGTTATTCACACCTTGTTATTGGGAATAATCCTGCCGTTATAACGCTCATTTGTTCTAAATCTCGGGTGTCCCCATTAAAAATTATTTCTTTAGCCAGGCTTTAGATGTGCCTTGGTTTTGCTCACTAAGTTAGTACGCAAAGTTTACGATTCTTTTTAATTGAGGCATCCGATTAATAACATTTATGCATTATCAGATTCGGAAGTCACACTCTATTGGACGTGTTCTTCACCGCATAAGTTCAACACCTTTGTCGCTAACCGTATTTCACAGATACAGTCTTATTTATTCCGCATAATTTTATCACATCGCAGGTTCCAAAAATCCTGCAGATCATATTTTGCGTTGATTGTTACCATCGCAAATTTTAAATTGCGACCTTTGGTTACATAGGCCTCCGTGGGTTTCATTGCCTTGTAAAAATGACCTATACGATGTGTTCACGCCCAAACGCTGGTTTCGGGATTTGACGCCGGAGGGCGCTCGGCTCGGTGCCGAGTTTACCGGTTTTGACGTTCGGGCGAGCAGAGTTGCTTTGGTAGAGGGCGCGAGCGCAGAAAGTCATTTGCTTGAATGCAGTGCTATCGATAGCGCGTCGTGAAGTCGCTCGGCATAACCTCCATTTTTTAGAGTCGGTTTTGTTAGCAAATGGTGCAACGACGAGGAATTGTAGTCTAGAATTAGACGCCGGGTTGAAAAATTGTTAGGAAGTTAACATTGATTGCGATCAACGTCTGAATTTGTGGGTTGTGCGCGCTTAATTTACCGCGAATTTGGTTATTCTAATTTGATAGCGTATATAAGTGCATTTGACAATATTAATTTGCTCGTGCGGCATTTGATATAGTTCGGAAATATTTGCCGTTGTCGGTTGAACGCTGAACTTTGTGACACTAAAGAAGGTCGTGTTGGGTTCTATAAATAATTGTTGCCACGCGAAGCGGAAGTGACCTTTGATCCAAACATTCGGTATTCGTGTTGTGTGTTACGCTTTGATACGTGTAAAAAAGGAATGATTCGGTGGTTTGGTCACGTAGAAAGAATGAACGAGGAAAGAGTGACAAAGCAAATTTATGTTTCAGAAGTGAACGGCAAAGTCGGGAAGGGACGCCCTAGACGAAGATTTATTGACCAAATCGGTGATACATTGAAAATGGGCCAGATTAGAAGTACCCTTAACCGACGAGCGTGTGTGCGTAAATATATGGATGTAAAGGAGGCGAGAGAAGTGTGTCAGGGTCACGCCAAATGGAAGTCCGTAGTCTCTGCCTACCCCTCTGGGTGACAGGCGTGAGTGTTTGTATTGTATTGTATTGTATTGTTACGCTGTATAATAAACGGGAGTTAGTTGCGTCTTGAAGTTAGTTAATCGTACGAATAAAGTTAATAGACAGACATCGTGAAGAAGAAAGAAAGTGACCATGGGTGACGCCGCTGGAGATTACCACAATTTGGAGCGATACCGAAGTCCGGGCTGCTGCCGACTTCAACGGTCCAGTCAGGTCAATCACAACCCACACCACTAAAACAACACTACTCGCAACACATACACACTTCCGGCCTGACCGAACCCTGAGGCAGGTGCCGCCTCAGATACAGGTAAGTACTCTCTATTCGACTAGCCTTCCCCTTAAAGTGCAGTAGGATAGAAAATTTTCCACCAGGCCATTCGGCCCCGTCCTTAGTTGTCCGTCGAGTCTACAGCTATGGGCTCCTGTGTGATCGACCTTTGTCGGGACAGCTAGGGGCGTGTACACGATGGTTCGCACCGATACATATAAGCTTATCAGAAGAAAAGACTGTGTCGTTTGCAGTTAGTGAGATGGAATAACACCCATTTATCTTGTTGAGATTAAAACTTCCTAATTGAAATAAATATCTAAGATCCATTGGTTATATATTTTTTTAAATTACAACGCAGCAATAAAATTGTAACAGCGACCGATATAGAGATTTTTGAAATCACAGTTATTAAAATTGTGCAAAGTATTACTTTTACCGAAGATATAAAAAATATTAAAAAGGGGTAACCATGATCATCAAAATTACGCGGGTTATCGCCATTTATCGCGGATGGTCTACTTCAAGTAGGTGGTCGGTTAGATTATTCATCTTTATCGGATCCCAAAATCACCCAATTTTGCTACCAAAAAAGGGACATATTGTTGATCTTATAATTGATTATTATCACTATAAGAATTTTTACGCCGGTCCTCAGTACTAACTTGCTGCATTACGGGAGAAATATTGGATATTATCAGCTCGCCGCGTAGGTAGATACCGCATTCATAGGTGTAACATTTGTTTTAGACATTAACCTGAACCTACTTATCTTATGATGTCTAATTGGCCTGCTGGCCACTTAGAGCAGTGCAAACTATTTGATCCAAAGTGTGGATTTTTTTAGGCCTACTTTATATAACCTTGACGCGTTAGCAAGGTATACGTGGCCAGAGGGCTTATTTATGTTTATTCGTATGCCTTGTTACTAAGGCATACATTTAGAACTGTCGTCTGAGTTTGGTAAGTTTTTTTTTGCATTTTACAATCTGAAGAGCTAATAAGGCATTTAATCAAACCCTAACTGATAATCGCATTTTTTGGAATCTCAACCCTCCAAGCGCTCCACATTTTTTATTCACTTTTATTTTTCCACATCATTTATTAAGGAAGTCCAATACTAAGGTTGTAAAAACCATGTGTTTCGCGTAAAATGCAAGTAAATCCTCACATACGAAGAAATGATTACGACACTATGTCAAATCGAGTTAAGCTGGAATTCTCGCCCGCTTTATGTATTAAGTAGTGATCCTTCGGAACCTACAGCACTCACGCCCTCACTCCTCCCTCACGCACATTTCCTAAGTTTAAAACCGTTTCAATACTAACGAAGAACGTATTAATTTGTTACCACGCTTTTCTTTAAAATATTTTTTTGTTCAGTCCTTTTGTAAACACTTTAGATTTGATTACTTACATATATTACAGAGTAGAGCAAAGTGGAATAAGAATGCTGCCGCAATTTGTGTAAGAACAGTTTTATACTAGACATGGATAATACCCCACTGCTTCAGTGGCCTCTAGGGGTTGTTACCGGATTGTATACTGGTAGAGATGGTGTGGCATGCTTTGCTCAAGTCAAACTTAAGAATACTGTTATAAAACGCCCTCTTGTCAAACGGTGTACTTTACCAACACAATGATTAGGCTCACTTTAAATATTATAATTAGTGACCGACCGAAGATTCGGTTTCGGTTTCGGTTTCGGCAATGTTTTGGCAAAAAATCTAGTTTCGGTAATAGTTTCGGTTTAGGCAAAAAATCTGCCGAACCTTCGGCGGCGCCGAAACTCAGTGTTCGTGGATTATCGTGCGTCGTTCGGATGAGTTCGTGATTCGTGTATTATTCATAATTATACAGAAACAGAATCTTTTTTATTCAATATAGATTGTAAATAATACTTATTAAAAGTCACTCTTTTGTTTAATTACCACTGGTTCGAATAAAAACCTCTGTCCTTAGAAGAACCAGCAAGAATCGCAGCGGGATTTTTTTTAAATAACAGCTTACAATCAGAGGAGTAGTCTGGACTAATATAAAGGTGCGCGAAGTTGCATCAGCGAGGCCCCTTTTCTTTCGTTCCATGGGTCTACTGAATAGATCTAACATGCATTGACACGACATACGAGGGCAACACTGTAAGTTTTTAGAACTGGCTATTTGTAAACGATATAATAAAAAAATAAGTTCAAATTTAGAAAATCGAACTCTTTGCCAATATTATTGTGTATGTATTTTATTAATTTGTCATTTGTTTAGGATTTGGCAGCAAATTGAAAATTGTCTGTGTCACATCTGCATGAATATAACGCGAGAAAATTTTCGTACACTGATTTTTTATGAATTTCGATGTTATTTAAGTCAACCAGAAAGATATGATAGACATCGATTGGCCTTTCACGATGCAGCCCCATCTCGTGCCACTGTTTATAACTGGTTTAATGAGTTTAAACGTGGTCGCACTAATCTCACCGATGATCTGCGTGAAGGACGGCTATTGATTTAGTCTTTTATAACTCAATGGGGACGGCCTTCTACGGCGACAACTGAAGATAACATCAGTGTTGGGCGGCGTGTGATAGAGAATGACAAAAAATTTACTTATCAGCAGATTCGGACAAGACAAGCCATCGGTATGAGTCAAGTGCACAAAATCCTCCATGAATATTTAGCAGTCAGGAATCTATGTGCCCGGTGGATACCTCATAACTTGACAGAAGCCCAAAAACTCCGTCGTGTTGATTGGTGACTCAAATGCTGTGTTCGACATACTTACGAATGACGAAAGCTGGATTTAATGTTATGATCCTGAAACTAAGAGACAGTCTGCTGTCTGGGTGTTTCCTTCCGAGGAGTTGCCAACTAAAGTGAAGAGAAGTCGAAGCGTGGGGAAAAAAGATGGTGGCCTCGTTCTTCGGAAGGGCAGGTGATTACGCAACAATTGTTTTAGTGGATTGAAAAGCAGCTACTGCATAGTGCTACACTAATAATTGTTTGCTATTTGTCTTGAAAAAGTTCGGGAGAAACGACCTCGCAGTAGGATCTACGACAACGCCTCGGCGCACACCTCCAAGCAAAAAATCGACTACTTGACGACATCAGACGTGGAATTACTGAGTCACCTGCCCTATAGCACCAACCTCGCACCTTGCGATTTTTATTTACTTCCGAAAATAAAATAAAAACTTCTTAAAAAAGATGTATATGGACACTATTTTGCAAAGATCTAATAAGAGTAATAACTTGCTAGTTTGTTCAGTTTTTTATTTTTTAAGAACTTATAGTGTTTTTTTTTATTGGATAAGGGTGACAAACGAGCACACAGTCCACCTGATGGTAAGTGGTTGCTGCGGCCCATAGACATCTACATCTATCCTCTATTACAAATCAAAATGCAGATGCGTTTTCACCCGTGAGGACTAGGATGGAATGCCTCATTTCATGTATATGTATAAAATGTGTATATGTATAAAAAATATACCAGATTCCAGTATACAATCAAAACAATGAACATGTCTAAATAAGGTTCGGTTTCGGTTTCGGTTGAAAATCCTGTTACCTTAAGTTATCCTTAAGATCACAATAAAAAAACATTTAAGGTTTATCGTGATAAAAACAATTCTATCACTCAAGTTGGACCAAACTGCACACATTGTGGAACATTTCATTGAAATCAGTTCAGTAGTTTAGGAGTTCATCGCGGACAAACAATGTGACACGTAATTTTTAGATATATATATATATATATATATATATATATTTTTAACAGTGGTAGAGCCACGCGGCAGCTTTGCTGTCGCATGGATGGGCCGGCTCGAACCGGGGTGGTACCACGACCTCACAGAAAACCAGCGTGAAGTAGAGATTTACCTCTGCGTTTCGCTTGGTGAGTGCAGGTGGCCGGAGGCCCTTTTTACTGGAAATGAGGCATTCCATCTTAGTCCTCACGGGTGACAACGCATCTACATTTTGAATTGTAATAGAGGATAGATGTAGATGTCTATGGGCCGCAGGAACCACTTACCATCAGGTGGACTGTGTGCTCGTTTGTCACCCTTATCCTATAAAAAAAAAAAAAAAAATATATATATATATACAGGGTCATTTTTAATTTACTAAAGACCTTTTGAGAATATATTGGTTACATCATTATGAACAATTTTAGCAAGATCACTCTTCACAGAATATAATTCATTTATGAGAAAACTACATTTATGGTTTGTTGTTATGTCTGACTCCTTTTAAGTCTGTATTTTGTAGTACCTAAACAATATCAGAATAAATCGTCAAAGAAAATGTCTTATTTATTTTTACACTTGATGTATCAAACATTGTGTTGAAATCATGGACGTATAAATAAGGCGGACTGAATCTCGCTATACAACTCAGCGAGGCACCCATAATAAGTCAGCTCGCGTGTAGGTACAAGGGGTCACGCACACATTCACACTAATAATAAGTCTAGCGCCCGCCATTACGCAACAAACGTCGTCCGAGAGAAGTAGCTGGCCTAAGTAAAAACAAAAATCAATATGCCGTCTTGCGTCGTTAAATTTTGTAAAAATCATAGTGGTTTTATCAAAAAACATCAAAGAATCACCTTTAATAGGTGACTCAGTAATTATAATCACTTATTTGAGAATTTTATGTCTTAAATTAAAATGCTGTTTTTGGAACACAAAACATGAGTCACGTGATCAGTGTTGTTAATTATATTTATAGGGAAAATTACCCGAAATTTAGGAAATTGCTTTTTTTACCCACGTCAGCACGGATACGGTATATATGTGTGCCCAAAAACTTCTTAAGGTTGTTTTATGTGTACTTTTTTGTTATAATTTTTCTGAAATATTACCCGATCGATTATAATGCAGTTATATGCATTTTGTAGTAAGTTAATAATAGGATATCTGCCGGGTAGCTTTGGTCATTATGCAACAAAAGAAAAACTAAATGCCAAAAATGCACCGCATTTCTTTCATGAATTAATTAATTTGAAAACTTTAGGAGGTTAACGTTTTCCATCTAACGATTTATTTAATATTTGTTGTACTTGCGAAATGGTTGTACGAAAGATTATTAAGGAAAATATTACAATCTACAATGGAAGTCAACAAAAGTATATACTTATAAAAATATTAGAAAAGTTTATTGCCAATAGACGGCTCCGTGGCCTACGGCTTAGCAATGAGTTGCAACACTTGGGGCCGTGGGTTCGAATCCCGCACGGAACAAGTATTTGTATGGCCTACAAATAATTGTTCCGGGTCTGGATGTTTGTCCTTGTGCAACATATGTTTGTAAACTGCCTCCACGATACAGGAGAAAATCCTAGTGTGGGGTAACGTTTTAAAAAAAATGACAGGATTTTTTTAAGCTTGGAATTTGAGCACACATTTGCAGGGATAGAGCACAAGATAAGAGTTATTAAATATATAGCAGAAAAATATTTGGTGATTTGATTTCACCATATTTCTAAATTAGATGGGATTTCAAGAACCTACGAAAGTAAAGGACATTTTTTTAGAAAAATTATTCAACCAAAAGGTTTTTAACGTTGTTGCTTGTGATGAATATGATAAATTATGGTAATTATTTATGACTTATTGTCATAAATAATAACAAAGTTGGTAAAAAATTACCTCGCGTACATTCGCTCGATAAAATAAAATGATGTGTCTTACCTAGTTTGAAGAGCACCTCCCGCCCTCTCTCAATTACGTGCACTTTCCCCGTCACCACTTATCCCAGCACCACTACTCCCAAAACCACTAAATTAGAAAAGACACACCACTAACGACAATACGACACGTGTTTCGCTTCTACACGAGGCATCTTCAGGTGACGTAGACTCTGCGGTGACTGACCGCTTCGAAGTGATGTGTCTTTCCTATTGTGGTGGTGTTGGGAGTAGTGGTGACGGGGAAAGTGCACGTAATTGAGAGAGGGCGGGAGGTGCTCTTCAAACTAGGTATTTTTTACTAAATTTAATATGATGGATTTCCGCAAAGTAATGCCTGATTCTATTAATTATCATAAATAATAACTATAATTTACACTTGCAGAAAATTTACATAAATAAATATATTAACTTTGGCCTCTCAGTATATTTATGGAAATTTAATGTATGTATTTGTATTTAGTGATGTATATTCTGTGAATACTAGGAACAAGCACAAGTTAGTTATACCAGTTAATCGACTCAAAAGAATCAGTAATTCCTTCATGTATACGCTTTCATAACAAAGTCCCAGAAAATATTAAAATCAAAGCTTAAAATTTTTAGCAAGCAAAACTTGTTTAGTAAGGATTATTAGGGTATACTACTAAAGAGTACATGACTGATAGTAACCCCTGAGAATGAGGTGATCGCTACCATGCTGTTTCTAAATGTTTTCATACTAATTCTAAAATAATATATTTTAAATTACTTTTATATAAAATTTTTTGGTTATCTATAATATGTTTATTTGTTATATATTTCGTTAAAAATATTTATAATATATTTCGTTCCAATAATATAACACAATTTTTGTATAATATAATGTTTGCAATAAAATTAATTTAAATGGAAATTGATTGACGTAGAATAATTCGATTTCAATCAAAATCTAAATTTTAAATTCTCAGATTTTTTTTAATAGTCAAATGTATTATTTTTATTAGTTACGTAATAATAAATTAGTATTAAATCAAAGTTGTGTTATATTTTGACAGATTGTTTTATAAAAAAATGGGGAAATTTTGTTTTACATGACAACCCTATATAACACGCAAACATGCTTGCACCGCCGCCATTACAGTGCATCAGTCCTTTCTTAACAAAATTCTGTCCGCCTTATTTATACGTCCATGGTTGAAATCATTAAACATAATTAAATGAGCAAATGAAATTCAAAAATAAAATCACAAATATTAAAATTTATAATAAGTATGACCGCCGGGCCGGTCGACGCCCGCCCTCAGCTGATTGCGTTGCGTGTGCCTACTAAACCATACATCACTGTGCCTATTGCACCAGGGCGTCACTTTAAATGACTTTACATTATCTTTTCATATACTTCTTTATTTTGCATAAAACCATTTGATGAACTATTTGATTCTTTTCTTAATTTCTTTAAGAATTAATAGACATTCTTTAATAGACATTTAGGTAGTTTTTTACGAATACTGTTTGCTAGCAACGCTGCCTGCATCCAAGAGGCAACGTCGCATCCAGCTGGTAGCAACGCCTCAAAGTCGCACATGCGACAGCCCAAGGCCAAGCCAAAGGTATATTATGACGTCGACACAGGTGTCATCGTCATCAAAGGCGCCGCCTGCCCTTTTCGGTTTGCAGCCATCGATTTGGTGATCGATGTTTGTAGCACGTGCAAATTTAATGAGTATTGTTAACTATTTTTTTTTAATTTAATGTAAGTTGTATTTAAAAAATGGATTTAGGTTTAAATAATTACAAATATTCCATAAAATATCTATAATGATTAAATACAAATTAACAGTAATTGAATGAAGATAGTAAGGTATAATGGTTCAATAAAAATATTAAAATACTAATTTAAAAATTAGACTTACTAGGTACTTGTCCGCGGATGGCGGTGAGTATCGCGCACAAAGCGTTCAAGATAATCACCCCCACATTCTATGCATAGGTGATACCTACAACTTAACTGTTCACCGACACGATATAATACTTGATGATTCATTTTGATTTGATCGAATGCCCAAATTATTTTTTCTTTCAACATGTCGCGGGTTTCGAATGCGCGACCAGTATACACTAATGTCTTTACATGCCCCTGCAAATAAAAATACATTAGTGTGATATCTGGCGATCTGGGAGGCCATGCACAAGGCCCGTCACGACCGACCCAGCGATCAGGGTATTCTATGTTTAAATAATCCTTAACTTGGCGAGCATAGTGCGCCGGCGCCTCGTCATGTTGGTAATACATATTGCGTAGAGATGCAAGTGGTAGATATGTCCTCTAACAACTATTCAACAGCGTGTCGGTAAGAAAACTATGATAGCTTTCACCGTTTAATCTTTCTATGAAGACCGGGCCCAGTAACGTTGTATTAATAACGGCTGCCCACACATTGACACTAAACCGGTGTTGAAAGCTATGCGGTCTTGGTTCATGTGGATTTTCATAGCACCACAAGTGTTCATTGTGCGAATTAAATAGTCCTATTCTGCCAAATGTTGCTTCATCAGTTCAAAGAATGTTAGCTCGTTCAGCAGCTAGTAACCATTTACAAAATGTAACTCGTGCTGGTTTGTCAGCTTCGCTGAATTCATGAACACGCTGCAAGTAGAAAGGGTACTTCCCTTCATTGTGTATGACACTCCATGCGTAGTACTGTGACACATTGATCTGTGGAGCTGCCTCATAAGTGCTCGCTGCTGAATTTTGTTCAATAAACTGCAGTATGTCTTCCTCCTCACGTACTGTGCACTGCGGTGGACGACCACGATCGATTGATACAGGCTTGAATTGCCCGTAATCTCGCAATTACTGTGTACCTAGCATCGTAGCGTAGCTCGGTGCACGTGAGTTGGGAAATTGCCTTGAATATTCACGGCAGGCTTCACTTACATTATCATTGCAAATTGCTAAAATTCGCACCATTTCGGTATACTCAACATTTGAGTATCGGTAAGCCATCGTAACAACGCGTAACGTTCGCGATATTAATCTCACAACGGGAGGAGAAACGTTGTGGGCGCACCTAACGCGACTGATGACACAGGTAGTCTTGGATAGTTCGCGAACAACCTAGGTGGGAAGAGCGCTCCTTTAGGTGAACTATGCGAACTAGTTCGTCGACAGTCTTGCTCTTAGTTCTTTATATATTTATTTTTCTGGCGTCCGCTTTATTATGGAGTGGCGCTGCATGGCTAACCGAATGATTTATTTTTACTCTTACCGCTCTTACCAGAATTTCTTATGAAAGTATATAATTTATATTGTATGGTTAAAATTTTATTAGTACATAATTCACAACAAATAACAAATATTGCTGGCTCACAATTTTAATATGAAAATGATAGTAAACAGCGTTCGGAAAACTACGACACATCCCGTTAGACATACCTCAAAACCTGAAAACGAAATTGTATAACCAGTGCGTGTTGCCAGTGATGACTTATGGATCTGAGACGTGATCCTTCACTGCTGGCCGTAGGAGGAAGGTCAAGGTCGCTCAGCAAGCTATGGGGAGGGCTATGCTCGAGGTTTCTCTGCGTGATAAACTTAGAAATGAGTATATCCGCAGTAGAACCAGAGTAACTTACATAGCCCAACGGATTAGTAAGCTGAAGTGGCAGTAGGCCGGCCATATAGCTCGAAGAACTGGCAACCAATGGGTAAGAAATGTTCTCGAGTGACAGCCTCGTACCGGTAAGCGAAGTGTAGGGCAACCCCCCACTAGATGGAGTGACGACCTGGTAAGACATACAGGAAGTTAATGGATGCAGGTGGCTCAGGACCGTGCTTTGTGGCATTCCTTGGGGAGGCCTATGTTCAGCAGTGGAATTATGAAGGGCTGTAATGATGATGATGATGATGATGATGATGATAGTAAACAGTACATAAATACCGTATAGTTCTTAATTCGATTTTGCGGTTTATTCAAAATTAAAATTATACTTTTCTATTTCTACTAATTGTAATAAATACTCGAATAAAGTCCAACCTCGATATAACGATATTGAAGGGAATTAGAAAGTATTCGCTATACCAAGTTATTCGTTATAAGGTTTGTTATATAGATGTAAGGTGGAACTATGATTCATTTTTACAAGGTAAGAAAACTTGTTTATTAACCTCAGTATTATGTAACTAGTGATCTGCCTGTCGTGTACGTGTCAATTAATTTCCGTATTATCAAATAGTTCTTGACAAGTATCTTGCATATATTATTTTTTATTTAGTAATTTATACGAATTAAATCATTATTAGTTTTTTAAAGTAAAATCAATTAATTTTTATTTACTGACGTTCAATTAACTCATCTTTTTTAATTAGATCCAATAAAAAATTAAAAAAGAACTAACGAACTAAATGAGCGAACTAGTTCGCTTTAGGACTATGAACTAAATTGAGCGCTCCCAATGGCGACCGACTATGCCCAAAACTAGACACAGGAAGTTAGGTCCAGTTCAAATGAGCAAGCGCCGCCTCCTACACCCCTCCACCCCTACCCCGCCACGCGCTTTATTTTGCTATTTAGGACTATTGCCGTTTAGAAGGTCCAATTAAAATATTTTTATTTTTATTTTATTTTTATAATATATATATTGTCGTGAAGCGACAATTAAAAGAGAAAGAAAAGTATAACCTAACCTAAGAACAGCAAAACAACAAAAGTAGACCAAGAAAATAATATATTTAAAGTTTCAGAAAAGTATTTACAATTTTATAAAAAAAATGAAATATGAAGATGATGGATGAAATAAGATTACAATTAGGTTTTTAAAAAAAATAAAGATAGGAGAATAGGACAATATAGTTTTATAGTGGAGCCTGGAGCCTCGCTGTTTTTGTAGAATAGGCACACGCAGAGCTTGAGATTTCTCAGCGGCGACGGCACACAGCGCCTGGACTGGGCACACGCAGCGTCCGGAGCTGGCGCACGTAGCGCCTGGGGTAGGTGCGCTCAGTACTTGGAGAAGTAGTCGCCGCGCCCAGAGGTAGCGCGGGCAATAGGTGCACACGGCGCCTGGAGCAAGCAGTCGTAGCGTGCCCGAAGGTAGCGCGGGCAGTAGGTACACTCGGTGCCTGGAGCAAGCAGTCGTAGGGCGCCCGAGGGTAGTGTGGCCTCGCGCTTGAAGCAAACTGCCGACGACTTCACGTGTAGATGGAGGCTTGCAGGATCCCGGGGCAAAGCGGCCCCGGGATAAGGCCTTTAGTAGATGCTTCTCGTTTGAGAACTGAAGCGAGACTGTCCCGTATTCTCCAATTGTTCGGCTTTTATACCTTTTTAGAGAGAACGAGAAATTATTTAAATTAAAAGGAAATTTATTGTAAATGACCTACAGCCAAAGAGTATTTAAGTAGAAAGAATATCATACCAGAGACGAATTTGAATAAAAGTTACCATAACAACGAAATAAATAACGGCTGTCAAATATGAAATTTTTGGTTTTTAGGAATGTAATTGGAAAATCATTACATTTAAGTAAGAAATGAGATATAATTCACATAGGAAAAACTAATGCACGGCAGCGTACATGAAGCCTGAAATTGTAGAGTTACAGAGAATTCAATAAAAGACTGAAAAAGGTAAGACTTCATTGACAGCTATTTTAAAAGTACTAAATAGTGTGAAAATATGCAGTAAAATGATATGTTATTGTGTAAAAACGTTACAGGATCCTATGGAAATAAAGGTGATGTTAAATATAAATGCAGAAAATCAAAAACAGAATGGAAAAATAGTATAAAGTGATGCAAAACATGAATGCAGAATATCAAAACAGAATGGAGAAATAGTGTACAAAGAAATGTAAGTAGTATAACACTACAATATGAAAATAGAATATATATATATGTTCTATTTTCTTTTGATATTTGTATATAATAATAATAATAGTTAATATGTAAACAATTTCTTTAATTGAATTACACGGCTAAATTTTTCGGCAACTTATAAGTTAGTACATCGATCTGGCTCACTATGGGACTCATAGTGAGCCTGAAAAATTTGCAAAAAATTCTGTCACTGCTGAGAGGACACACCAGAGCAGACGAGAAGACAATAGTTTTCATTTTCGAAATTTCTTTCGAAGCTCCCTTCCTATAGGCTTCCCGAGAAATTGTGCAATTGGATCACCAGTTTCCTTGCTGATCGGAGCATCAAGTTCGTAGGAGACGGTGCATGCTCTGATTATAAGCCTACCAACGCTGGTGTTCCACAAGGCTGCGTGCTATCACCAACACTGTTTCTTTTGCATATCAATGATAAGTTGCAAGTTATAACATTCATTGCTATACAGACGACAGCACTGGTGATGCCTTAGACACCGACTGTGGCAATATTTCTAGGGAAAACGTCGCCGAATACCGGGAAAAACTTGTCCCTGAAAGCGAGTCTTTGCTGAACAAAATTTCGGATTGGGGGTGACTAAATTTAGTCCATTTCCATCCCCAGAAGACACAAGTTTGCGCGTTTACCGCTAAAAAGAACCCTTTTGTCGTATTTGCTCAGTTTTAAGGCACTCCCTTTGCTACCTAAGCTAGCATCGGAATCATCGGTGTCGACATATCGAATAGTGTGCAGTTTCGTGGTCGCTTGGAAGGGAAAGCCAAATGGACCCCTGAAAAGCTTGGTGTGCTCAGCAGAGCGAGACAGTATTTCATGCCAGCACATCGCTTACAACTTTACTAAACTTTTTAACAGTGGTAGAGCCACGCGGCAGCTTTTGCTGTCGCACGGATGGGCCGGCTCGAACCGGGTTGGTACCACGACCTCACAGAAAACCAGCGTGAAGTAGAGGTTTACCTCTGCGTTTCGCTTGGTGAGTGCAGGTGGCCGGAGGCCCTTTTTACTGGAAATGAGGCATTCCATCTTAGTCCTCACGGGTGACAACGCATCTACATTTTGATTTGTAATAGAGGATAGATGTAGATGTCTATGGGCCGCAGCAACCACTTACCATCAGGTGGACTGTGTGCTCGTTTGTCACCCTTTTTATATAAAAAAAAAAAAAAATAAACGTTCTCATCACTAGGCTGGGGCACCCCAGTGTAAGCTCCTTCCACTTGACCGCATCCAGCGCAGAGCGTTGCGAATCGTCGACGACCGGGTTCTTTCTGATCGGTTCGAGACACTGGCTCTGTGTAGGGATGTTGCATCCCATTGCATTTTCTATCGAATCTACTACGGGGAGTGCTCTGAGGAATTGTTCGGATTAATTCCAACTGCCAAACTTGACGAACGCATATCGCGTCAAAATTTATAATACCATGCTCATCCATCTGGATGCTTAGCGATCCACGACTGTGCTTTTTTTCCTCGTACAACTCCTCTGTAGAATTGTTTACCACCGGCGATTTTTTCGGACCAATATGACTTAGGGCCCTTCAAGAAAAGAGCTTACACCTTTCTAAAAGGCCGGCAACGCATTTGCAATTCCTCTGGTTTTGCGGTTGTTCATGGGCAGCAGTAGTCCCTTACCCCAGCCTTGGTTTAGTCGCTCCTGTAAAATAGCATCACGCTATAAGCAGGAATGCTACCAGGCCTGGGCTGACGCATCAACGTCTCAGGATGTAAACACCAGCGCACTTAAAAAGAAGTATAATTCCGCCTCCAGGTCCTTCAAAAGCGTCATTGCCAAGGCAGGGTCTGAGCACATCGGTAGAATTGGCGAGAAGCTAGTTCGCCTTCCTTCGGGAAACCGTGCATTCTGGTCTCTCGCCAAGGCTGTTCAAGGGAACTTCTGTCAGCCATCCCTTCCATCTCTGCACAGAGAGGACGACTCACTGGCCCATGCCGCAAAGGAGAAAGCCGATCTGTTGAGCTCTCTTTTTGCGTCCAACTCGACTCTAGATGACGGGGGGAACAAACCGCCGACCATCCCGCGATGTGAGTGCTCCATGCCACATGTGCGATTTACACAGCGCTCGGTCCGCAAAGCACTCTTCTCCCTCGACGTCAGCAAGTCGAGTGGGCCCGATGGAGTCCCTCCCATTGTGCTGAAGACGTGTGCTCTGGAGTTGGCACCGGTTTTAACGCGTCTTTTCCGGTACTCCTACTCCCAAGGCGTAGTCCCGAATTCATGGAAGACAGCTTTGTTGCACCCGATCCCTAAAAAAGGCGACCACTCAGACCCGTCCAACTACAGGCCTATCGCCATCACCTCCTTGTTCTCCAAAACAATGGAAGCCATTATAAACTGCCAGCTCATGAGGTACCTTGAGGATCACCAGCTGATTAGCGACCGCCAGTACGGTTTTCGTCGGTTTCGATCAGCTGGTGATCTTCTAGTATACTTAACTCATAGATGGGCGGAGTTAGTAGAGTCCAAGGGGGAGGCATTAGCCGTTAGTTTGGACGTAGCGAAGGCCTTTGATCGGGTCTGACACAAAGCGCTTCTTTCGAAGCTTCCTTTCTATGGGCTTCCCGAGAAATTGTGCAAATGGATCACCAGTTTCCTTGCTGATCGGAGCATCAAGGTCGTGGTAGACGGTGCATGCTCTGATTTCAAGCCTATCAACGCTGGTGTTCCACAAGGCTGCGTGCTATCACCAACGCTGTTTCTCCTGCATATCAATGATATGTTGCTTACTGGTAGCATTCATTGCTATGCAGACGACAGCACTGGTGATACCTTATATACCGGCCGTGCCAATATTTCTCGGGAAAACGTCGCCGAGTACCGGGACAAACTTGTGTCTGAAGTCGAGTCTTTGCTTAACAAAGTCTTGGATTGGGGCCGACTAAATCTAGTCCAGTTCAATAAAGACACAAGTTTGCGCGTTTACCGCTAAAAAGAACCCCTTTGTCGTATCTCCTCAGTTTCAAAGCACTCCCCTTGCTGCCTCAGCCAGTATCGGAATCCTTGGCGTCGACATATCGAATAGTGTGCAGTTTCGTGGTCACTTGGAAGGGAAGGCCAAATTGGCCTCTAAAAAGCTTGGCGTGCTCAGCAGAGCGAGACAGTATTTCATGCCGGCACATCGCTTGCAACTTTACAAAGCGCAAGTTCGGCCCCACATGGAATACTGTTCTCATCTCTGGGCCGGGGCACTCCAGTGCCTGCTCCTTCCACTTAACAGCATCCAGCGCAGAGCGGTTCAAATCGTCGACGACCGAGTTCTTTCTGATCGGCTCGATACACTGTCACTGCGTAGAGATGTTGCATCTCTTTTGGTATTTTATCGCATCTATCACGGGGAGTGCTCTGAGGAATTGTTCAGACTAATTCCAGCCGCTCAATTTCACCATCGCACATCGTTACAAAACTCGCGTTACTATCCATACCATCTGAATGATTGGCGGTCCACCACTGTGCGATTTAGAAGAAGTTTTCTCCCCCGCACGACTTCCTTGTGGAATCAATTACCACCAGCGAATTTTCCGGACCGATACGACTTAGGAACCTTCAAGAAAAGAGCTTACACCTTTCTAAAAGGTCGGCAATGCATCTGCAATTCCTCTGGTGTTGCGGTTGTTCATGGGCGGCGGTAGTCACTTACCATCAGGTGAGCCGCATGCTCGTTTGCCCCGTATTCTAAAAAATAAACCATCAGGTGAGCTGCATGCCCGTTTGCTCACTCTTCTATAAAAAAAGCTCTTTTAAATAATTTTGTTTACTTAATGGGACAGTGAACAAACGATTAATGTAACAATAAAACCGGCTAATTTATGTTGCCACGGATGACACGATGACGAGGGGATGACCGAGTCGGTACGAGTTGGCTTTCGATAAATTTGGAACACATGTGACGACTCTTTTGTTGTTATTGTTAAGTCGAGTTAAATAAGGGAACAATCTTGTTCCAATTCAAGTGTAAATTTAATCTTGTCGTGATCTCTATTTATTTTATTAAGGAAAACATCCAGTCGTCTCCTTATGCCAGACCAGCAAATAATTATATCGTCTACATATCGATAGTAAAATAGGATGTTTTGATTGACAACTATATGTTGTTTTTCGAAATTATCCATGATAATGTCCGCCATAAGGGGAGTTAGAGGGGACCCCATAGGTAACCCGTATTTTTGTAGATAGAAACGGTTATTAAACCGGAAATAGTTTTGTTTCATACAGAAATGGTTAAGTTAAGAAGATCACTTGTTTCCTCGGGATGTAGACGACGTTTATTTAAGAGATCTGTGAGTATGCGCAAACAGTCAGGGAATGGGACATTTGTGAAAGGACTATCAATGTCTAAAGATAACAGAATGGATTTAGGAGGAATACGAATATCTTTAATTTCGGAAATGAGATCTAAACGATTTTTTAGGCTGTAAGTGGGGTTGAATCCAGATTTCTCTCGAAGAAGGAAGTTAAATTTTTGAACAAGGAAAGCCGGTGCACCTATATATGAGACAACTGGACGAATATGAACATGTTCTTTATGTATTTTAGGTCAACCATGTAAAATGGGTGCTTGAGAATTCATTGGAACAAGACTGCTCCGAGACAAGTTGTGATCGGTAAAAATATATGATGAGTCTTGTATACATAGCTTAATATCCGAAGTAAACTTTTTGGTTGGGTCAGACTCCAATAGCTCAAAGACACCTTGGATAACATCGTTAACCTTTTGGCTGTACCTGCTACTCTCCATAGTGAAAACAGTTTTGTCCTTATCGGCTTTAGTAACAATAAGGTCGTTTCCTTTATTCTCTGCTTTATTGACTTAAAACAGGGAACTCAGGATTGAAATGTGAAGACGCGAACACAGCTCGAATTTCATTAGCTACAAAAATTTTAACGATGTTATCTTACTTTTCGATCACAACAGCCATCTCCGCGTCAACAGCCATAGTCTCTAACGATTTTTGGGAGACCAAAGGTGTTAAATTATACTTTAGGCCTTTATGTAAAAGTGACAACTCATTCGATGGAAACCGGACACCGGAAATATTCTAAGCTCGGGGATAAATTTGGTGATATTCTGTATGTATGTCGTTATTACGATTACCCATACCTGAAAAAGTAGCTAATACTTTTCTACAAAGCGGCGTTTATATGGCGTTCAAAACAAACAATTCTCTTAAACTTATTCCTACGGATTTGTTCGGAACCCTCAGTGCGCGAGTCCGACTCTCACTTGGCAGGTTTTTTTATGTTTTTCTTTAATATTCTTCTACTGCAAGTAACAATTTTTGCTGTTCTTGAATATATTCTCTGGTTCTGAAGATCAAAGATATCTTCCTGACGTAGTACTCCAGATGCATGTGCAAAGATCTCTTACCCATATCCACTTGTCTAACCCATACCTATGCCAAACGAAAATTAACCAATTTTAGATAAATGAAATATTATTTATTAAAAATAAATAAAAAAAATACAACTATGTGAGGTAGATTTAGTGTTATAACTAAACATATTATTAATATGAGTATTGTGTAGATGGTCAATTTTAATACTCTCACCTCTTATCTATTCACACACTCGACACAAAGACCGCAGCGGTAAAAAATTATAATCTATGATGTTATTAAAGCAATAAAAAGAGCAATTTTCATAACAAAATTTATAACTTTCTTTTTGCCAATTTAAGTACATTATTATTTTAAGGAAAACACACACGGGAACGTACACTTAGAAAACGATATTAACACTGTAGGTGTATTTTTAGTTGTTATGATACAACAAGAATTCTCTATTACTATCGAAAGGGACTAATCTGTACAAATTTACTTATATAAAATACAAATATTTAAACTTAGCAACAAATAACTATCATAATTGTGTATCAACAGAGTTATTATTTGCTTGAGAGGTTGCTGTCGCGGTAATACCTGTAAATAATTAATTTTATTAAAAAAAATAATTTTATTAATCGTTATAAAATTGACTTAATATATTATATTTGACCGTGTTTGTGTTATTCATTAAAAATATGATGAACGTGAATTTAATAGGCCATACACTTACTTGAAAGCAGTGATAATAATTGGCCATAATCACAGCATATAGGATCATGCACGACGCTTTTCAGTTGTTCTTTAATTCTGGGATTAACGTCGCACCAAACTACACAGCCATCGAGCGACCACTCTGACACAAACATCTTCATACTCTGTGGGTAGTATCAAATCAAAAACATCATTTATTTATATTTAACTAGTGTAGTTATTTAGGTTCGCATATTAGGTAAGCTTTATTTCAATTTTAACGGCACATTAACATATAAAACATAGATATCTAATGTTCAAATTAAAATGTTTTTTTGACACAAAAAACGCACTATTTAATAATTTAAAATTAAAAATTTTGTACAGCCGACTTCAATATAAGCGACTTCAATATAGGTTATTTAAGAATAACTCAATAACCATTGGTCTGACCTTGATCAAATTCATATGGGACCACACGAGAACTATCAGCTTTCATATAAAAAAGAATCATTGAAATCGGTTCGCCCAGTACAAAGTTATGTGGTAACACACATAAGAAAAACATACACTCGAATTGAGTACCGTCTCCTTTTTGGAAGTCGGCAGAAAAGGAACATTTCTGCATATAAACAATAATTATGCCAAATCTCACAATCCTTCATGTGCGCAGTATGCTTAATAAGGGTTACAAAGCATTCTCCTCGCGTATTAATATATAGATTTAAAATGTGTTGGATAGGGATCAGAGGCCGTGGAATAATAAAAAGAGGATCATGAAAATAATATTTTATTATACAAGTTTACTTTACTGTGATTCGGACGAGAGAGAGTTGCCATACTCCAAAATACTTATATGTATTTAATAAAGTTACCAGTATATATAAGACTATTGTTGCATTTTCATTCTCTAATATATTGTCTTACTGTGTAGTGGGCGGTGTAAGAATATCCACTACCCCATATTTTTTTTAATATTCTACTAAGCCAGCGCTTATCTACGATCCCACTTGATGGTAAGTGGTGATGTAGCCTAAGATGGTGAAGCGCACTGACTTAACAAAAGCCTATTCACTCTTGCCTTGAAGACACCCACACTGTAATCGGATGGAAAGACAGATGCTGGCAACTTATTCCACTCCTTTGCTGTACGCATGATGAACGACGCGGCGAACCGTTTAGTTCGAATGCGTGGTAAGTCAACAACGAAAGGGTGGAGACTGGTCGAACGTCTGGTTGTCCGATGGTGGAAGGGAGAGGGTGGAATAAAATTATGTAATTCCTGCGCACACTCTCCGAAATGCATCCTGTAGAAAACCGAAAGGCTGGCTACTTTGCGTCTGTGTTCGAGGCTGGTAAGATTGGTTTTAACCGAATTCGGGTCACCAATAAGCCTCTTAGCACGCCTTTTCATTGAGTTCAAAGCTCCTAGGTGGCATTTTGCTTCACCAGCCCATATATGGCAGCAATACTCCATGCAAGACCGGACTTGCGCTTTATATAATGTAAGGAGCTGTCCCGGCGTGAGGTCTCGCCGCACCTTTGCAAGCACTCCCAGCTTCCTTGCAGCTGCTTTGGCCTTGGACTCAATGAACCGCTCGAAATTCAAATTTGAAGATATTTCAAACCCTAACAACTGAAGGCGGTCGGTATATTTCAGTGATACATTTCGGAAAGAAGGAGCCAAGGTGAGCTGCCTCCTTTTTGTAGTGAAGAGACACGCTTGTGTTTTGAAGGCGTTGAACTTCACAAGATTGGCATCGCCCCAATCGGAGACTGCCTGTAATGTGAGATTCACACGCTCTATTATAGCTTCTCTTTCGGACTGGATTTGATCCCGACTGGCCCGAGGACTATTTATTTACCCAAAAGGCTATTGTGCCAAACTCTGTCAAAGGCCTTCGAGACATCAAGGGAAACAGCAAGTGCTTCCTCACTGTTCTCGAGTGCCTCGCCCCATACGTGTGTGGCATACGCTAGAAGGTCCCCAGCTGACCGATTTCGGCGAAACCCATATTGCCGGTTACTAAGAAGGTCATTCTGTTCTATGTATGCCATTAAGCGGGCATTCAATATACGCTCCATAATCTTGCAGAGTATGGAGATAATTGAGATTGGACGATAATTAGCAGGGTCGGCGCGGCTGCCTTTTTTTGGAACAGGCTGCACGTTGGCCAGCTTCCAGGATTTTGGGACTATTGCAGTACTAAATGAGAGGCGGAACAAGCGTGACAACACAGGAGATAACTCAGGTGCACAAGCTTTTAGGACTATGGCTGGTATACCATCTTGTCCATTAGCTTTATTCACGTCTAGACACCGCAAGGTTTTAAGAACCGCCTTATTCGTTATACGAATCTCCGACATAGAGGTCCCGCAGTGAGGTAATTTTGGTGGAACGTTGTTGCCACTGTCCAGACGTGAATTGTAGGCAAAGAGAGATGCGAATAAGTCCGCTTTCTCCTTAGCCGTATGAGCCAGTGTGCCATCCGGTTTTACCAATGGAGGCAGTGTAGGCCGACAGAAGTTTGTCTCGACCGCTTTGGCGAGAGACCAAAAAACTCTAGTGCCGGATGGTCTGGCAGAGAGTTTTGCGCCAATATGTTTAATGCGATCGAGACTAGCTTTCCGTAATGCTTTTTTGTAGGACTTGGCGGCCTGGTTAAAAGTTCTCTTCTTGGAGCTAATATCCGGAGCTTTCCGGTTTCGAGTGTCAACCCAGGATAGGTAAGCTAAATGCTTGCGCTTTTTAGCTTGGGTGCATTCAGCGTTAAACCATGGGCGAGAGTTGCTACCGGTGGAAGAGTCAGAGAAGGGGATAAAGTACTCCATAGCTTGATGCAACACATCCGTTATCGCAACCTCGCAGCTCGACGGATCCGCAGAAGAGAAACAAACCTCCCGCCAAGGATAAGATGCAAAAAAGTGTCGCATCTCATCCCAATCAGCTGACTTATGCCGCCATATTCGTGGAACACCTTGGAACTCGTAATCAGGTGGAGAATATGACGATAGAGATTTCACCAGACAGTGGTCAGATGTACCCAAAGGAGAAGTAACCTGTACTTCATATCTGTCTGGTTCGGTAGTCAGCAGAAGGTCCAAGCAATTTGCTGTGTGACCGTCTACATCGGGTACCCTAGTCGTCACCTTTACCATCTGAGAAAGACCTAGCGTCAAAGCGAAATTCCACGCTTCTCTTCCAGCATGGTCGGTCTTTTGGTATGGGAACAGCCAGTCTTGGTGACAAGCATTAAAGTCCCCCAGAAAGACCAACTGTGCAGTAGGATACCGATTAAGGGCCACGTCAGCAGCCTCACTAAGGTGATCAAATAACCGTGTTGTCTCCTGGTCACCGCTGTGCGATCGATAGACACAGTCATAAAGGATTTTATCAATACCTGTATCTACCATCACCCAGATTGTCGAAAAAGTGGGGTCTTCAAGGTGACAGAGACGCTGGAAGCAGATGTCATTGCGGACGTACACACATACTCCGGCACGTGGATGGTATTTGTGCTCCAGGGCGAATCCAGGATAGTCAAGGTACGCCGCACTCAATGGACATCCAATTTGCGTCTCTGTCAAGAAAAGTAGGTGCGGCTTTTCAGTCTCAAGATGGTGATGGACTGCGCTGAGATTAAAGTGCAATCCTCGAATATTAGTGAGGTGCACTTTTAGTGAGAGGACGTGCAACCACTGTTTAACACTACTTTTCTTTTTATGTTCATTTCATCAATTTTGTGCTGATTTACCACGTACTCGGCGGTGAAATGAAACAATGGACGGCTCCGTGGCGCAGTGGCTTAGCAATGAGTTGTAACGCTTGGGGGCCGCGGGTTCGAATCCCGCACGGAACAAGTGTTTGTATGGCCTACAAATAATTGTTCCGGGTCTGGATGTTTGTCCTTGTGCAATATATGTTTGTAAACTGCCTCCACTATACAGGAGAAAATCCTAGTGTGGGGATAACGTTTTGTAACAAACAAAAAAAATGTGAGGAAACCAGCATATCTGAGGTATAAAATATTTCGAAGACATATTATAAAGTCTCTCAACATGGAGCGAAAGAGCGTGGCGGACTTATTGGTATACAAATCTCGCCCTAATGAAAAGAGTACTTTTTTTGAAGTATTTATACAAAAATGTATGAAAAATAGATTGATAAATACCGACCTGTAAGAAAGTATAATCCACTCTACACAAAGCGTCGCAATGTATCACCAAAACGTTCGATGTCTGTCTGACTATCGTATTTATGTTTCCATCGGGTACATCGGTTCGCACATCAATATCACCAACTGTAGATGTTTCCATAGCGGAAGAGTTTGAGCGAACAGATATATTCTTAGAATTTCTTAGGTCAATTAATCTTGCTCTCAACTTTTCCGCGCCAGCAAAATGTAACCCGCCAGTTAGACGTACGGCATAATGAGGTGTTATTGTTCCATCCTGTGAACAATATTAATGCGATCAATGAAGTGTATCATATGTTAAATTGATACTGTACGCTTATTACACATTAAATTTATTCCTTAACTAAAACTGTTTATATGGATATAGATAAATGTTATGTTACCAACATTACTGTTAGATATTTGAAAAAGCCATTCAAAACCCATTTGAAATATAACTTACGTCAACAAACTGTACTTCGATAGGCGGTCTCGAATGATAGTAGAGAAGTAATAATATATCGATAGTAACGCCGCAAGCCAATCCAAGTTCGACGCCGAAAGCTAGACAGCAAATAAAAGTTCCCGCAAGAGGTATCAGGTCCAATCCTAAAAGTACATCAAGTCATAGATATCTAAGATTGAATATCTGTGAAAATATTCCAGCCAAGATTTATTTTAGCAAAAATATTTTTCAGTTTTAACGTTAGCTAATTATATATCTAAGGTCTAAGCAAATAAAAAAATTACTACCTACTTTAATAAGTGATTTAATAAGCCGTGGTAGCTAAAGGGCTATGTGCTCAACCTGGGTTCGATCCCCGCCGGCACCGATGAAATTGTTAATAGCAATTTAAGTGTTGGTATACCACGAGCTCGGTGGTGAGGTGTCATGTTTAACCTAAGACCAACCTGTTGGAAAATACTAATTGGGTCGTTGAGCATAATGCTAAGACTCTCCATAGATTCTCCTTTTTAGCAACTTAGGTTAAATGACAATTTAACTGATTCGTCATAAGAATTTTCTTTTTAAACAGCCAGGTAAGAAAATCACAAAAAGTTACTTTTCACTAGCTTTAACATCACATGCCTACAAAAATAAAACATTTTTCCTGATAGTCTTTAAATTCAGAAAACAATTTATAAATTGCTAATTCACTGATTAATAATTGCCAACTATTTTTACATACTTATTCTGTATTACATATGTACATTAAGTCATGTATTTAAGAATTTCTCTGTCACTGCTTAAAAATATAATTCCCATTATTTTTATCATCTACCATTCTTTAAAAACGCTATGAGATCGATATTTCTTCGTCTATCGGATGCCATTAAATTTTATGAAATCTCCCTCAGTCGACTTTTACGACACCCACGGGACGAAATAGGGTGATCGATTCCTGCTACCTCAAAGCATTTGTGTACAATATTGAAAACGATGTATATTTGAAATTATAAAAAATATAATATTGTCGTCATCACTTATCTCCCTAAAACTTATATCAATTTTTCTACATATAATCGGGTTTAAAGAATGAAGTTAGCGTTTTAATGGAGTGGTCATTTTGGATTAAAATTATAAATGCATGATTAAAGATTCGTGATTAAACTTTTTAACGCAAAAATGATAACATTTTAAACTTAAAAATTTATTATATTCCATTGTTGACCTTTCGATTGTTTTTACATTCATTTCAAATTCAGTAAAACATAAAGACCGCAAAAATAAGAGTATAATTTTTTGATACGTGCTTCGACGATCTATCACAGTTTAGATAGGTTACAAAATCGATACTACTCTTGGAGAGGATACGACTGACGAACGCACTTGCATTTTTCGTAGTGGAAACTCCGACTTGAGGAATGAGTTCCGAGGATAGGTAAATAATGATGAATTAAAAGTAATTGTAGAAGCCGATCTTTATCAAGCAATCAAGTAATTACAATATAGGTGTCTCAATATTTAACTGATGTGCATAAAGGAGTAAGTATTAAAGCTTGCCATACTTTGATGAGAGGGTACTGAAACGAAGGGATTTTGGACAGAATTGTGACTTGTGATGAAAACTGGGTTCTCTACGTAAATCTAAATGCGCAGCGCAATGGCTGAACACGAATCAAGAAACGGAACAACGTCAGAAAGCGACGCTCACTCACAGAAGCTTAACCGGGGAAGGACCACGCTCTCACAGAATACCAGCATAAAATAATTAATGCTGCTGACTAACGTATGGTGAGTGAACAGAGAACCGGTGACTCTTTTTACTGGAATAGAGGCATTACGTCTTAGTTCTCAGGAACAACAAATCTGCATTTTGATTCTTAACCGATGATAGATACTGACAATCTAGTGAACTGTGTTATCGTTTCTCACCATTATTCTATATGAAAAATCTTCGAACAATGATAGCGGAACTCTCAAAGAAATAATTCAGACTCGTCAATTGTTCTTAGCCATTATTGCTCCATAATAACGCAAGACTCACACTCACACTCACACTGCTCAACAAACTATGTTTATATACTTTTCCACCAAGTCTTCATAGATTTTGTAGAGTTCAGACACCCAGTGTTCTATCGCAAAGGCGGAAATAACTATCCTTTGAGATGGTAAAATTATTTATTTATTATCTTTACTAACTAAATACTTCGAATAAATAAATATATTTTAAAAAGTTTTCTTTTATTTATAGTTGTAATTAGAAGACGCTGCTGGCTATCTCCTGGGTTACTTCCCTCTGTCGCCTCTTACGACACCCACGAGATGATATTAGATAGAGATTGTTTTTAAACCGCCACTACAAATGTGGGTGGTAGGTTAGGTCATTGGCAATTAATTATTCTTTTGACTCACTCTTTTCGACACCTAGTTACGATACTATAAACAAAATCATCATAGACAGTAATAAGTAGCAATGGGAAAGTTATGCAAGGGAAAGTTAAGGCTTTTATTCTTTTATGTGTTGCACAACATGCAAAGAAGTGAATGTTACAATGGTGGATTTTCCGGACCGTTACGCTCAGGAACTTTCAAGAAAAGAGCCTACTCTTTTTTAAAAGGCCGGCAACGCACCTGCGATTCCCCTGATTTTGTAGTTGTTTGTTGGCAGCGGTCAACACTTACCATCAGGTGAGCTGCATGTTTCTTTGCCCCCTCTTCTATAAAAACAAATCACATCAACGCCAACTTTTTCCTCTAATTGTTTTTAAATTTTATTTTTATGTAACAAATTAAATACCAACTTACCAGTGAGTATCAAAGGCTCGCCTTTGTCCTCATGAAAGAGAAAAGCCAATATAGATGCTATGACAACTACGACGGCATTTCTTGAAACGCCTGCAAACCATAAAGTCCTTTGAATTATAATGACACTGCGGCGGCCTTTATCATCTTGTGGATTTTTAAGACGAATATCTTTCATAGCCTGTGGATAAAAATTGCATAAAACATTTTCTTGTGTTAAATGAAACAATTCCATTGAGTTATTTTCGTGTGACAATTAAAAATCTTCTTTTTTATTTTCTTTTCTTTTTATAAAAATCATTCCGGCCCTGAGTTTTCCTCTTATATCGTGCAAGCGTTTTTATGCATATATTGCATATGTTCAAATATCTAGACCCAGAACAATTATTTCTAAACCATGCACTCGTTTCGCACGCGATTCGAACTCGCGGTCCAGATGTGTTGACCAGAATAGAAATTTCACTGTCTGTGATTATATTGGCTCTACATACCCTCAATATCATGACACTGCAGTGTACTGATATTAAAATTATTAGCCTTATTAATTGACCCCTTAAAAGTTTTTTTTTTGGGTTTGATTCGCAATTTAGAAAAGTGACTTTTTAAAATTCCACCAATGCAACTTTCTTTAAATAAAATAAAATTTTCGTTTAAGTATAATATTTTTATATTCACAAAAGTAAAAGTTTACCCCCCCCCCCTCTCAATTAGCAGGCCATCAGTTTATGTATATTCATGAATAGTTTTTACGCGATAGATCACGCAAGGCATAAGTATGTACCGTGATTGCTATGATTACTTATCGCGTTTCAAATTCCAGTAACTAGTTCCCTATAAGCAGTTCATATATTTCAAGCCATACGTTTTCTTCGGCCTACTTTTTGGCTAAAACTAATAAAACGCCTTCCATACGCCTTCCACTTTTAACCGACGAGCGACGAGCGTGTATGCGTAGGTATATGGATGTGGAGGAAGCGAGAGCGGCGTGTCAGGATCGTGCCAAATGGAAGTCCATAGTCTCTGCCTACCCCTCTGGGTGACAGGCGTGAGTGTTTATGTTATGTTATGTTATGCCATACTCGATTTAATGTTATAATAGTCTTGGCAATGTAATTGTAAAATAATAGAAGTACAAGAACGTAACCAGTTGTCACAACAATACTAATTACTTCATATCCGTCTCGACAATCATTAAAATGTTCAGAATGCGATGCGTCCCTGAGATATTCTTTTGTACTTTCAAAGGCTTAATAGATTCGAAGTCATTTGTCCGCATCGCAATGGTCGTAATTTCATAGGTAGGTCTAGAAGGTCATGCGGCTTCCAATAGATGTCTCCGTCTCTTGTTTACCGTCTTTTGTTTCTACCTTCTCTTGTTTATACTAGATATTAATGCTTATACTGGCTACGTTTCTGTACTATTATACTACCATTGACAATCTACCAGGCAAGCATTGCCATAACAGCATACCTATGCGCGCAAGGCGCGTTAATATGAGCGTGACTCATACCCAGCAGCAGGCTATTTACAAATTGAGAAGGAACCAATACAAAAATTAAAGACAGTAAAGCGACATTATTAAATACCTTCATTCCCAAAAGCACAACACAACACGCTAAACCAAGTAAGGTATCTTGCATTCTAGTATCTGCTATATGATGAATTATCCCTTCCCAAGTTGATTTAAATGTTTCCGCATTGAATCTTAAGCCAAGGAGGCCCTTAATCTGGGACGATGCAATGGTTATAGCTGCCGCTGATGTAAAACCAGAAACAACAGGCAGTGAAACAAATTCAACAAGAAATCCTGAAATAAGAATTAAAATTAATAAATAGTCATGTAATTCCGATATAAGTCTCGAAATATTTCAAACTATTATCATTTCTCATCACATATTTATAATATTATCTATATTCTAAATATATAAAATTAATAATAACGGTATTATTTATGTGATAATGTGCACACTAACCCTAATAGATATAGTAGAGAAAATATTTTCATGAAAGAATTGTTATCTAGCGTATGCGACCGTAGAGATAGAAGGGTCGAATGTTTTAAAGTATGATTATATTAAAATGAGGGTATATCAACGAGAGTATACAATTTTAATGTTTGAAACAGCCATCACGTAACCCTGTTAAAAACAGTTTTTTTTTTATAGCAAAAGGGTGACAAACGAGCACACAGTCCATCTGATGGTAAGTGATTGCTGCGGCCCTTAGACATCTACATCTATCCGCTATTACAAATCAAAATGCAGATGCGTTGTCACCCGTGAGGACTAAGATGAAATGCCTCATTTCCAGTAAAAAGGGCCTCCGGCCACCTGCACTCACCAAGCGAAAGGCAGAGGTAAACCTCTACTTCACGCTGGTTTTCTGTGAGGT
Source organism: Parnassius glacialis (assembly GCA_033319125.1). Taxonomy (NCBI): domain Eukaryota; kingdom Metazoa; phylum Arthropoda; class Insecta; order Lepidoptera; family Papilionidae; genus Parnassius; species Parnassius glacialis. The sequence continues at coordinate 26,229,837 of JAVANC010000005.1, read as the reverse complement.
CGTGGTACCACCTCGGTTCGAGCCGGCCCATCCGTGCGACAGCTAAGGCTGCCGCGTGGCTCTACAACTGTTAAAACTTACCACTGTTAAAGTTTACAGAATCAACATTGACTTCATCCATCAAAAATATGAGAGTCAAAATTATTATGCAAAAATCCGTTTTGTTTCTACATAGATTTTATATGTGAATTATCAAATTTGTATCTTATCTAAAATCATAATTTAACTAATGTATGTTTAACTAATGGTAATACTGCTACTGCCTCACATAATGCAGTTACATAGGTACTATAGGTATATATGTTAAGTGTAGTTACAGTTATTAAATTATCTTTAATTAATAGAATCAGGTGACCCTTTGCGGTATTCCATTAATTTAAAGATTTTAAAAATTAGCTTGCTAAGAACTGTGTAATAAAACAAAATGATGTGTCTACCTAGTTTGTAGAGCACTTACCGCCCTTCCTCAATTGCATGCACTGTTCCAGTCCCCACTAATTCCAACACCACTACACTAGGTAAGACACATCATCGTCGATAATAAGACACGTGTTTCGCCTCTACACGAGGCAACCTCAGGTGAAGTAAACTCTGCAGTGGCCGACCGCTAAGACTTTTTAGTTGTATTATTGACGGTGGTGTGTCTTTCATAGTCTAGTGGTGTTGGGAGTAGTGGTGCTGGGGTTAGTGGTGACGGGGATAGTGGCCATCCCTCACTGAGCCTATATCTTTGACAGTAAATCAGAAAATCAAGCATTTGTATTTTGAACAAATGTTGACTTCGATTGCGTTGTAAGTAGCACCTAGATCAACTCAGTGCTTTAAAATACACGGGCGTATAATAGCTACTATTACTTAGTAGCACATCTAACGAACACGGAATGTAGCAAACATCACACATCAAGTAATTACAAAGAATAAAAAGCATGGAAATAGAAACGTGTTGAATACAACATACCAAGTTGCGCAATTCCAGCCACCAAAGTCACAATGCCGCTTATAAAACACAAAAGTACTGCAAAGTCGGGATTAGTTCCGCTGGTGTATGTAAAAGTGAGAAGCGACAGCAACGCAGTAGGCCCGATGTTTATTTGAGGACATGTACCCATTATTGCGTACACAAAAGCACCCGCAAATGATGCGTATAATCCGTACTGTAAAATAAAATGACTATTATTTTGTTACTAAGAAGACAACATATTATGATGTTATTTTATATATTTAAGTCCTTCTCACAAGCGTTAATAAAATAATACTTTATTTTTTCATTTACAGAAACAAACTATTCAAATGATTAAATCGACTATTCAAATGAATAAATCGATGTATGAATATTGAAATTCTTGAGCATTAACTTGTCAAATTAAAGATTTTTCTTCAAGTAATGATGGTTGCTTCTTTTAATGGTTAAAAAAATTTTAAGGAAAAAAACGCTGGCTAAATGCATTAGGAAACGATTAAAATACAAACGCTACTTCATTAAACTAGTTTATTTTTATCTAAAAATAACAAAATAACCCTTACGTTTAATGTGTTAGAGGTAAGAAAAAAAGTATATAATATAACTTGAGCCGATAGTTTCATATACCATCAAAAGAATATCGTAAGTCAAGTCAAGGTAGGAATATGAGTCACACATAAACAATTAGAAGAAGAATAACAGAGCAGCTTCTATCTTCAAGTCGAATAGTAGAATACCGACGATAGGCGTAGGTCCACTAACTAGTTAAATGCTACAGTTAATAATATTAATTACTATTAACTGTATAATATTTATTATTAACTGTAAGATATGATTTTTTTTTTATAAAAAGTCATAAAATAACAAGTTTTTCAACAACATCATGCCATGTACTTCAAAAACAGCATGAGTTTTTACGCTATTTTTGATTAAGGTATTATCATCAGTTTAATATCTGCACAATGTATTATATGATAATTTAGTGTTATGCCTTAGTCCAAAGAAAAAACAAGAAACAACAATAAAGTAAAGAATAACAAAAACAGTTAAATAACAAAAAACTGCTCTGTATTTTGAGTATAATAATAACAACAACACTATTTCATTAGGATGTTTATAATTGTATCTCTTCTTGCAAAAAATATGTAAATCTAAATTTTTATATTTAGCTTTATCTCTATTTATGTATGATTTAAAATTTAGATGTTTATGTATTTAATTTATTTATGAGAAGCCGTGTAGTGGTGGTGTAAGCATATCCATTATTCTATATCATCCCGTGGGTGTCGTAAGAGGCTAAAGAGGGAAACAAATCAGGAGATGGGTAGCCGCGTCTCCCAAATAATAATTAAAAAACAACGTGCTTACCAACTCAAGCGTTAAACGTGGCAACTATGTATTGCAAGTATCCTTCCTTTGAAGCAATATATAGGGGTAGGCCTAGGTTTAATAGTAAATTTTTGATGGACAGTAATTATCGTTATGTATATTTATTTTTTTCATTTTCTACCGATTTCAAAAAGGAGCCGGTATTGACTGTATGTTTTTTTATGTGTCAAAATTATTTACGGGGTGAATCGATTTCGATGATTCTTTTTTATATGAAAGCTGGTGCTTCAGATATGGTCCCATATAAATTTGATCAGGGTCTGAGCAATAGTTTTGAGTTATTCTTAATAATTTATATAGAAGTCGGTTGTACAAAATTTTTAATTTTTAATTATAATGAACCGAGTTTCAAAAACGTGAAATTACTATAATTGACGCGTACATTTATGTTTGTTTACTGATTTCTCAGAAAATTTTGCACTGATTTTAATAATTATTCTTTTATTAAATAGGTTATACTTCAAAGGTGTTCTCATATAAATTTTAAGATAAAAATTACTGATAAGGGAGGAAAAATAGGGGCTGGAAGTTGTTAATGTAACTATTTAGATGCCATTCTAGTTGATACCTTGAACGTGTGATATTTTTAGGAGGGTAAAATATTCATATATAATTAATTAATTAAATATACATGATTTCGGCCTCTCATCTCAGGGGTACCTCGTTTAGAACCGGGGTGGCATCAGAGGCAGCTGAACTGAGTAAGTGGCGCAAATATGAGTCTCTGAGAGATGACTACATATTTGTGCCATTTGCTGTAGAGACTATCAGTCCATGGGGTCCATGTGCGGTGACGTTCCTAAAGGAACTCTATCCGCGGCTGGTTGTTGCTGCTGGTGATAAGAGGGCTGGTTCTTTTCTCGCTCAAAGGCTAAGTATAGCCATTCAACGGGAAAACGCAGCCAGCGTTCTTGGCACGATACCGCGGGGAGTAGGACTATATGATAATTAAGTTTCTAGTTTTAGTATTAGTATATTTATTATTATAGTTTTTAATATTGTGTATAATTAATTTTAATATTTAAATTATACTTGCATTAAATGTTAATCCGTAGATATTTGGAAAATACATTTTTAGTTTAAATAATTTAATTTAAACATCAAAAATATTCTTATGTTTTTTCATTTAGAGTTTACTGCACCGTCTCTTATATTATGTTTTTCTCAAGGCTTGGAGAGAATCATGCCCTTTGGCCTTAAGTCCACCACTTTGCACTACTTTGTGCAATAAAGTATAAATAGCTAAATAAATATCGCGTATTTGATGTTTCATAGTGGTAACGTCGACAGTTGAAATGACATCGATAGTGGTAGGTACTACTAAGTAGATGTAACGATAAGGCGTTACAGCACTTACGGGTAAACAACAGTAAATTATTTGATATTAAAATAAAATGGTATTTACTTTATTATTATAAATGCCCCTAAATCTGTAATATGATACCTCTAAAAGCACACTAATAATCCGTGAACGTCGGCAGCTACATCAGGAATAGACTTGATTTTTCAGGGAAATATCACGCTCTCGTAAAATACCAGTGAGAAATAAAAGCGTAATACTGTTGTGTCTCATATGGTGTGTGACGAGAACCAGATATCCTTATGCCTAGTGAAGAGACGGGTCTTATGGTTCTTAGGCGCCATTTCTAGTACCCCTAAAACCTCAGCTTTAGTGCCAGATCCCTAAAAAGGCGCTATTTGTTCTTCAAAATAATGAATTCTGTTGTAAACTGCCAGCTCGTGAGGCTCCTCAAGGTCCAGCTGATTACTCCAATACAGCTTATGTCGAGCTCGCTTAGCTGGTGATCTTACAATACTTCTGAACAGTGGTAGAGCCACGCGGCATCTTTTGCTGTCGCACGGATGGGCCGGCTCGAACCGGGGTGGTACCACGACCTCACAGAATACCAGCGTGAAGTAGAGGTTTACCTCTGCGTTTCGCTTGGTGGGTGCAGGTGTCCGGAGGCCCTTTTTACTGGAAATGAGGCATTCCATCTTAGTCCTCACGGGTGACAACGCATCTACATTTTGATTTGTAATAGAGGATTGATGTAGATGTCTATGGGCCCAGCAACCACTTACCATCAGGTGGACCGTGTGCTCGTTTGTCACCCTTATCCTATAAAAAAAATAAAAAAATAATCTGACATATACATGGGCAGAGGTAGCAGAGTTACAGTGGGAAGCCTTGGCGGTAAACTTGGACCTGATTTGAATTTTGACAAATGTGGATTTGATTTTATAAAAATGTACATTTCTAATATATAAATACATATATTAATAAATAGCTTTCTCTATTTTTAGTCCGCACATTTAACTCAAGCATATTTTCTGAGCCTTAAAGATTCTTTCATTTTCTCGTTAGTTACTCCAAAATATTACACCATAACGCAAAGTAGGTATCACTAAGCCATGATAGGCTACCAGAATTACCGCTGATTTGACTTTTTTGATATTTTAAACAATGCATAAGCTAATTTACTGAAATTTTTACATATGTGTTCAGTCTGAGATATCCAAGTTAATGGTGTACCACAAGGGACACCTCCTTGGGCCTTTAATGTTTTCTTAAATATCATATAATATTGTTTGCTGACGACAGTACAAAGATAATAAAATATACATATAGAAATATTTACGGAAATGAAATAAATAATGTACTTACTGACATTGTTTATTGGCTTACAGAAAATTCGTTACGGATACATTTGTTGAGAATACCTACATGCAGTTCCACCAAAATAGAACTAACCCGCTTGAACTAAATATTGACAAAGAATCGCTTATTACAGAGATAATTTCCACTAAATTTCTAGGCATAGGAATAGCTAACTATATGGAATGGAAAAGACACGTTCAGATATAAGACAAACGCCAAAATAGTCACATATTTGCTGTGAGAATTTATATATGAGCATTATAAAATTGCATTCATAGCTTATAACGCCTATATTGCGTGAATATTAAGGTATGGTGTAATATTTTGAGGTAATTGTTTGTATAAAGATACTATATATTTAAAACTAAGAAAAAATGTATTAGAGTGATATTCGGACTTAAATCTACTGATAGTTGCAAACCGTACTTTAAAGAATATAAAATTGTGACACTTCCTATCATATACATAAATGAATTAGCAACATTAGTGCATTCCAACCTGTCATTATTTTCTCGAGCGAAAAAAGAAAAACTCAACGTTCAAAGCATAAAGTTGTTAGTGTACGAGGAAAAACAGCACTATTTCGACATAGTATATCAGAGATGGTTCTTGTTATGTCAATATTAAATAAAATAAAATAGAAGAGTTTAAAAGGAAACTTAGAGAGCTCATTTAGTTGAAAAAGTTTACTACTCTATGCAAAAATATACTCATGAAAAATTTGAAGCTTCTGCATTTATTTAAAAAAATGTTCTTTTATTTCTTTTTACATTTATAAAATAAAATTTAAATTTTTGAAAATTTAAAAAAACACTCATTGATCACGAGCTGTGATGATTCTAGAGAGAATTATCCTGATGATCCTGATCACGATAGAAGGGGAAAATCAATAAATTCTTGTATTGTCATCGGTCCTTGATGCGAGTGCAACATTTCAAGTCAATCGGCCATCTATAATTTGGTGAAAATTACTTTAAAATATTCCGTTACATAGATAGATAGACAGACGCGAATCTAATATAAGCATATTAATTATACAATTACGATTTGATTATTGACCTCGTATTGGATAATAGTTTGACATTGCAATTATTTGGACAATGTGTTTCCATTTTAATATTTGTATACCAATTAATGGTATACAAATATTAAAGGGCGTAGGGCGTCCTCCCACTAGATGGAGTGACGACCTGGTAAGATAAATAAAAAAAATATTCTTATCTTTTTTCATTTAGAATTTACTACACCGTCTCTTATATTATGTTTTCCTCTAGGTCTTTCATGGGTTTATGGTTGACTTGGAGATAATCTATGCTCGGGGTGTCTCTGCGTGATAAACTTAAAAATGAGGATATTCGCAGTAGAACTAGAGTAACCGACATAGCCCAACGGATTAGTAAGCTGAAGTGGCAGTGGGCCGGCCATATAGCTCGAAGAACCGACAACCGATGGGGAAGAAAGGTTCTCGAGTGGTAGCCTCATACCGGTAAGCGAAGTGTAGGGTGACCCCCCACTAGGTGGAGTGACGACCTGGTGAGACATGCAGGAAGTCGATGGATGCAGGTGGCTCAGGACCATGCTTTATGGTATTTCTTGGGGGAGGCCTATGTTCAGCAGTGGACTTGTGAAGGGCTATAATGATGATAATGAATTAATGGTAGATCATATAGGACGCAATACGCAATTGATAACATTTTTATTGTATTACTTATGATCTCAAATAAACGTATTATTATTATTTTTATTAACATATTGTCAATTGTAATTTCAAGAAATTTGGTAGTTTTTAATTGGTAAGGTTTTTGGTAGTTCTTGAAGGTTTCGTACATTATACTTTACATTTTTTAATTAAATTTAACAACATCAAGGTAACAACAACAGTGTCGTCAAACAGTTATTTAAAATTTCGTCTCTAATTTTTACACCCTTAGTGCATTACGTACAAAATAAAAATATCACAATTTATATTTTAAAAACTACAATAAGTAACCATAATTATGTGGTTTCGTATGCATTCAAATGAAGTAACGTAGATATCTTTGCACACGCTAAGTGGGAAGACAAATCATGTTGTGTGAAAATCCTTGAAACAGTTTCGTTTGTCACACAACAAGAACGGTACTTTGAGCAGTTTTGGCTTAGCTTACTTTTTACACGGGGAATATGATCCAAAATGCTGACAGTGCTTACAAAATCTATAGGCAGCTCACATCTTTCGAGTTATTGATGGTATTGGGGAATCGGATAGGCTAGATGGAGTTCGTTGATCATATCCGATATGTGGCATAAATTCCTATTAATGAGAGGGCAATTAGAAACAATAGCAACCAAGCATTAAATCGAGTAAGTCGAATTCAGTCGTATGCTCCTTGTACTTCTCTTTATTTATAAAATAACGCCGTTTTGTTATTTTCAGCTCACTGCTTTCCGAGCCACTGCCTAAACTGAGAGAAAAAAATCTGCTTAAATAGGGTATGATAATATATTTTCTTTTAGGCACCTGTAGCGTAAGATTCACAATTAAGGTCAGAGTCAAAAACAAGATAATCATCACTCAAGTAGCATTTAGGATATAATTAATAAGGATAAAATCTACTTATTTTTAAGTTCTATAGAAGCGAGAAACGTCCATTTCTGGAAAAAAGCAAAAGTTGATGCATACTAAGCCAAAAATGACTGACAGTCTTTTTAAGGGAACACGCACGAAGCCATAATAAATATATAGATTTAAAAATACATGGCTCAAAAATCAATTAAACACAGATAAATATAAAATAACAACCTATATTTCATGTAATGAATAACTCGAGTGGTGCATTTAAATTATATTAGAAGGAACTCGCCTTTTATATTTATTATTCACTGATAAAATTAACATGTTTCGTTGCACTTGACAAGCGAATTGCACAGCACACAAATTGTAGGTTGCACTTGCAATTAACAAATAATATAAGTATAGTTTAACAAAAAAAAAACCCTTCCTTTGTTTCTATTTAGTTTTTCAATAATTAATCTTTTAGTCAACTGTCAAAAAATAAAACCTAAGCAGCTATAAATGGCTACGTACACAGTAAGTTAGTGGTAAGTTGAATATAATAGTAATAATAGATAATAAGGAACGAAGTTCTTTTTCGGATGGTACGGATTTGGCGGATGGGGGCTAGGTCACAAAAAGTGTAAGGTTTTTCCCCTTCTGAGGTAGTGTAGACGGACTAATAATATCCATCTCCATCGCACTTTTTCTTACTTGCCATGAAAGAAATATTATTTTATTTTAAATGACGCTTCATTTTAATAGAAAATAATATAATATAATAAATACCAATATATAATAGTCAATAATATAATACGTTTATTAATAATATACTACGAAAAGAAATTCGTTCCACCGAGTGTTCCAAGACAATCACGCATGTTTTTATTATCTTCAAATTTAAATGGGTACATACAGCCTTGAGGTATAACCTATTTAATAAAAATAGAATCATTAAAACTGGTTCACAATTGGCGTTACGTTCACGTTTTTTACGTGGTAGAGCCATGCTGAAGCTATATTAGTAGTATAGTTGTAGCACAAATGGGTCGGCCCGACCGGGGAAGGTACACGCTCTCACAGAATACCAGCGTAAAATAGCAGCTTAACACTGCTGTGTTTCGTATACTCACCATACCGTACTGTAGAGAACCGGAGACCCTTTTTACTGGAAAAGAGGCATTCAATCTTAGTCCTCACGGGTGACAACGCATCTGCATTTTGATTCGCAAACGAGGATAGATGTAGATGTCTATGCGCCACAGCAACCACTTACCATCAGGTGGGCTGTGTGCTTGATTGTCACCCTATCATATAAAAAAAAAATTGTTACATACAGCTCGACCAAGGTAGGACTACGCTCCGACAGAATACCAGCGAAAAATAGCAGCTTAATGCTGCTGTGTTTCGTATGGTAAGTGTAGAGTACCGGAAACCCTTTTTACTGGAAAAGAGGCATTCAATCTTAGTCCTCACGGGTGACAACGCATCTGCATTTTGATTCGCAAACGAGGATAAATGTAGATGTCTATGCGCCACAGCAACCACTTACCATCAGGTGGGCTGTGTGCTTGATTGTCACCCTATCATATAAAAAAAATTGTTACATACAGCTCGACCAAGTTAGGACTACGCTCCGACAAAATACCAGCGAAAAATAGCAGCTTAATGCTGCTGTGTTTCGTATGGTAAGTGTAGAGTATCGGAAACCCATTTTACTGGAAAAGAGGCATCCCATTTCAGTCCTCAGGGATGACAACGGTTCAACAAAGGTTGATTCTTAATTAAAGTAAAATGTAGATGTCTATAGGCCACAGCATCCACTTACCATCAGGTGGACTGTGCACGTTTGTCAACCTTATGTTAAATAAACCTAGCAAGCTAACAGCATAGCAAAGTGGCGAAGCAATCAGATTTGTAGCGGTTTCTAACGGAAAAGAAATTTTCAAAATAGGAGGTTCAGATGCCTGGGTGATCAGTTATCGATTGCTGAAAACAGAATTTGAAAATTCGAAACCGTTCTCGAGATAATCGTGGGACAGACGGACAGACGGATGGACAGACGGACAGACGGACAGACGGACAGACGGACAGACGGACAGACATCGTGAAATCAATAAGTGACTTCGAAAGCTTCGCCACTTAATAAAATACATACAAAAATGTGTTTCAATATAATACATACCTGTGGTTCAAAACCAGCCAACGAAGCGTACGCTATAGATTGTGGTATCAACGTAAGCGCCACAGTTATTCCGGCTATAAGGTCCCCGATACCCGTTCGAAAGTCGTAACTCCTGGACCATCGCACTATCGGGAACACCCGACTAGCTAGTCGCAATGGACTTATAAGATTCAACATTGTCGCGTCTGTAAAGTTATTCATATATAATACTTTGCACCATAGCAGATGGAAAATTATATGCTTATTCACAGTGTACACGGTAAACTTTGCTCGTGTCTTTTAGTTTCGTGAAATAAAAATGACCGGTTTTATTTCTTCTTCAGCCTTGGATTTTGCAAGGACCTTAATCAAAAATTTTCATAGTTTTATTGTTACTAAAATCGTCATTATTCAAGATCAAGAGGCTTCCTTAAAAGAATATAACATTTAAAAAGTCCTAACTAAAAAAACTCTATACAAATAATTCAAAAGTTATTCTTTTTCCAAAATTAATTCTACTAATACAATTAGCAAAATTTATTGTTGAAGAAAAATTTTAATAATTGTTGCCTACTAAAAACATCATTAATGTTTATTCAAATATTTACGTTTATTTTGTGAAGAAGCTCTTGGAGAGATTGTTATTGACCGCCTCAATTTATAGGAGAATTATTATGATATTATACGCACTTGATCGTCTTTATCTAGCGTTATTCACGCCACTTAAAATTTCATTATGAAATAATCTTGTTTTTTATATTGCAGTAGTCTGTTTTGTTATATTATTATTGGATCACAAGAGGATGGCAAATAACAAAAGAGGTTATCGATAAATCACTCTCCGAGTTAAAAGAAAAAGTTATATCAGTACTTGTACTAGAGACAATGGCTAAGCGTTAAATCACACATCTACTTCACTACCAAGTACAAATATTATTAATCGTATGGTTATGTTTATCAAGTTTTATAATTTACATAAGCTGATTAATATGAAAATGTAATAAAAATGTATCGATGATTACAATTAGTTTAACTAACAACAATAACGATCCTATTCTTTTTATAATTATTATTGAATAATAAAGAACAGATAAAATTATAGGTAGAAACAGTATAAGAACCCGTATTATCTAGCTAATTTTTAAACGTAATAAAATCTATATCAAAATTTTATAATATCTCTCGCAAACCAATAGTTCAATTAGCCGGTTGATTGGGCCTTTCCTGATCGACAGACTAAAAACTCGACAAGGCGATAATAAATTGTTCAGATTTCAAAAGCAAATAACAGTAGATTCTAATAAGACCACTGATGCAATTAATGCATTGCTAGAAAAAACTTGACAAAAATTACATTTCGAATAAAACCAGTTTACCAATTTAGCTGAAAAATTTGTAAGTAGGCCCAGAACAATTATGAAATCAGGAAGTTAAATGCCCAGTCGATGTGACCTTAGTTGTTACAAAACGAGGAGAATTTAAAATTAAAAGCTGACTAAACGTGATTAAATCTGTAAAAATTTAATTTATTCAATAAGTATTATTCGCCTAAATATAAGAAGAAGTTTTTACAAGAAATCATGGTTTTCCCTACGATTGATCCAACGGAAATTAATTTTCAACGTTCTGGGAAACGAAACCTTCGTAGATTGTAATAAGATCCCAGTAATTTTCTTAAATAATGACAAACGATAAGCGATTTGGCTAAGCTTTCTTTAGGAATTCTACTGAATGACGGCGTTACGCTAAATCAAACCATCCATTTTACTGACTGATACATAATCAGGATTTACAAAAAGGGACTAACTAAATGATCCAGTGGTAACAACAGCAATTGCATAAATGCGGGTGCTTCCCAAAACTAAAAGTATATTTAATAACAATTTTCTACTTAAAATATTGAATTCTAACATTATAAATCTTTTAAAAATAATTTTAATTAACTTCTATAATTAGTGGAAAGTAACAGTACTATTAATTTTTTGATGATTGAAGTTTGCCGAAATAAAACATTTCGAGAAACTTTGATCATCGTAATCGGATTGTTCATTAGAGTAACTTGAATAGATGATAGATTAAAGTTATTAATAGATCACTTCTTATTTACCAAAAAAAAAATATCTTGGAGTTTTATTAACAGAAACAACATTTATTACTTGTTACTCACTTCGGATAGTGTACAGACTATACAGATCAGATGCCACGGTGCCAATACGCGTTGACGGACTTCACATGTCCTCGATATATTTTGTTCCTTAGACACAAATGTTTCCTAGTGATGTTTTCCTTCAACGGCAGGCACGTGATAAATCTGCTCTCAGAATTGTAATTAACAATTTCATTGGTGCCAAAGATAATCGATATATCTTAGTCTCAGAGCTTACCACAGCTCTCACTATTTGATTTTAGTTGATTACAAATCAGGATTACAAATGCAATATTATTATTATCAAATAAAATTACATTACTTAATTATTTTTGTATATAGAAAATAAGAGACTACCATAAAATATCGTAAGTTGTATCTTTAAATTTCGAGGAAATGATTTTGTAATAGGTATGTAACTGAATGTAACATTAATATAATACGAAAATTATATAAAATTTATGCTCAACGTACCGGTTCATCATTCATCATCATCATCATTACAGCCCTTCACAAGTCCACTGCTGACCATAGGCCTCCCACAAAGAATGCCACAAAGCACGGTTCTGAGCCACCTGCATCCATCGACTTCCTGCATGTCTTACCAGGTCGTCACTCCATCTAGTGCGGGAACGCCCTACACTTCATCCGCCAGTACGAGGCCGCCACTCGCGAACCTTTTTTCTACATCGGTTGTTGGTTTTTCGAGCTATATGGCCGGCTACTTCAGCTTTTTAATCCGTTGGGCTATGTCGGTCACTCTGGTTCTACTGCGGATATCCTCATTCTAAGTATATCACGCATAGAAACTCCGAGCATAGTACTCTCCACAGCTCGTAGAGCGACTTTGAGCAACCTCATTCGGCCAGCAGTGAAGAACCACGTCTCAGTTCCATAGGTCATCACTGTGTATACCGGCACAGTTTCTCAAAATAAAATCATACCTTGAAAACGATAACAATAACACAATAATTCAGTTCAGCATTTTTGTTATTTATTTTCACAATTATCACACGTGCATATAATCACTATTTGATCAACATTAATATCATGTAAACTAACTGGCGCATCACCTGTATATGCGCCTGCGCAAATTTAACAATTTAGCCTCCGCATTAAGCAACGACGTACAACAGACTGTCTTGTATCGCATTTATAAGTACTTGTAGTTCCTATTTAGCGCCGAACAATCAGTTGTCATCGTCATGGTTAATGAATGTTTTACCTGGATGACAAAAGCATATTTAAATAATAGTTAAAATGGCGTATATTTTATAAATCAAGGACTTGTTAATAATAAAACAATACTTTATATTATTTTTCAAACGAATTGTAAATAAATATAGGTTAATAATTAAAATCCGTCACCGTATAGTGGCGTGGCGATGTAAGAATATACGCTACCCCATATCATCCCGTGGGTGTCGTAAGAGGCGACAGAGGGAAACAAATCAGGAGATACAACAGCAGGAATACAGGCAGCAGCGCACTCCAAATAACGACTAAAATATAAAAAAACTGCGGTTGCTAACTCGCTTGCCAAGCGTGACAACTATGGCAAATATCCCCCCTATGAGTCAATCTATGGGGGAGGCCTATCTTCAGCAGTGGAATTCAATTGGCTGTAAAGGTAACGGTAATAATAAAAGGAAAAATCAAAAACCAACGAAACAAGGAAAAACCCTTAAAAATGTTTTAAACATCTCAATCCATACTTTTGTTCTATTTTTTTCAATATTTATGTTTTTAATTTCTTGCAGACATTCCAAGTAGTGTCAACGTAAGAGAATCCACTACTCCATACAATACCGTTGGGGTCGTGAGAAGTGACATGGGGGTACGAAACGGGAAATGGGCAGAGGCATCTTACTGACAAATTAAAATATTAAAAACTGCGGAACCTAAACAAGCCAAGCAAGGCCACTATGGCAATTTATGGGAATGCATGTGAACGTCATAATAGCAGAGATTGCTCAAGAATGGTCATTAAAAATAAGAATGAGTATGTTTTTTTTATAGAATATGAACTGAATACACAATCCACCTGATAAGGTGGTAAGTGAATAAAGTGGTCCATAGACACCTTCACCTCGTTCAATAAGCAAAACGTAGATGCGTTGTCACACCTTGGGAATAAGATAGATTATCTCGTTACCAGTAAAAAAAGTTCTCCGGTTCTATCTACTTACCATATAAAACACAGCAACATTAAACTTCTATTTTACGCTGGTATTCTGTGAGAACGTGATCCTACCTCGGTTGAGGGCAAGCATAATACAACAGCAGCCAGGTCTTCATTTACCCACAGGCTAATTTGGATAGAGCCTAGGGTGCAATAACCGACAGAGTGCTGAGCTTGTCTTTCCAAGCACAAAAAAAATTTAATTTGGTATAATATTCTCAATAAATTATGGAGAAAGTGAGGTTGAACTATTTGGTGTCTTTCGTTTTTCGTTGACTGACTGGCTCAAAGGTTATAGGCACGAAGCTTTTAAATTGCTTAAGCTCTCTTCTCTACCTCTAATTTAATTAGTTACTACAAATCGTAACTGAAATACTTGATAATAATGAACTATCTTACGACTGAATACTAAAAAAAACTATATTTATACACAAAATAATATAATAAACGCGAAAGATTATACCGACTTATACCTTCCTGGTTTACCTAGTCACAGGTAGGACAACCCAGTGGGGGGGGGGGGGTTATAGTTAGCCTGGGCTTTCAGAACCCTAAATCAGGCGATGGCTGCAGCGTGGCTCTACCACATTACCACATTAAATGTTTCATTTGATAAGCTATAATGAATAATGAATAACAATGAAATCATCTGATGCATAAAAATTGTTTCAGTATGAAACAATTTATATGCATATGATTAATTTATGTAGATCTTAAACAGTTATTTAAAAATCTTTAATTTTAAACAATATATTATCAATTATTACAATTGTATATAAATATGTATACATACTCACTATGCTAATAATATGACATATGACAAAATATCTATTAATATAAACTAAAATGTAATTATATAAAATATAATTTATACGTGGTAGAGTCATGCTGCAGCTATATTATGGTTGTAGTACGAATGGGTCGGCTCGACCGGGGAAGGACCACACTCTCACAGAATACCAGCGTAAAATAGCAGCGTAACGCTGCTGTGTTTCGTTTGGTGAGTGTAGAGAAACAGAGACCCTTTTTACTGGAAACGAGGCATTCCATTTTAGTCTTCACGGGTGACAACGCATCTGCATTTTGATTCTTAATCGAAGATAGATGTAGATGGCCACAGCAACCACTTACCATCAGGTGGACTGTGTGCTCGTTTGTCACCCTTTTCCTATAAAAAAATAAATAAATATATTTTTGTCATATAGCTATATTCATTTGTCTTTTGTATTATTAATCTTTTGACGTTAACTTACAAGTCGATTTAAACAATAACAAATTACTCTAAAGTTACTGACCGTTCAGGACTCGTTTAAATAAAGGCGGCTTTTTTTGAGTTAATTTTTTTCGTGTACAGATCAAATGTAATTCAAAGGGATATGATAACAATCCCAGCGTGAAAAAAGTTAAGTTATAGCCTATTATCCCACTGCTGGACACTGGCCTCCTCACATTTTTGAAAAGATTGTAGGGCATGGAAATGTTCGTCGCATTTTCCAATGTATGTTGGTGAACTTTACATGTCTTCGAAATATTTTTTTAATTTATTAAATGTACAGGTTTCTCTTCGAAATTTTGCTCCCATTACCGCCGAGTACAATTTCATTGGTGCCGGAGGCAATCGAACCCGGGTTGATTGCACACTGTGACATTTACAGCAAACGCTTAACCCCTGAACTTCCCCGGCTGCAGTACCAATATAGTTAAAATGAAAAACCAGAAATACGCAAATTAATAAGTTAACTTGTAATTCAAATTCGGGACGACGGCAAAATCTTAGGGTACATTTGTTACGCAGCCCTAATCCAGGCAATCTGCTGCGTTGCATCGGCTTACGACAATCACGAGGCGCCGTGTCAGCATAACGTGTCTAGTGTCTTACATTACCTGATTCTAATATTTTACCGTGTGAAATCATTCTAGATTCAAACATCGAATTAGAGTCACCTCACTTAGTTATAAGAATTAATTGTAATTATTACTTTAAATTAAATATATTTTAAATAAAGATTGCTTTTTTTTGCAATCTCTGGCTGGAGCCCACATAATTGGCGCAGTCGGTAGGATCTTCTAAAGTAGAGTCAGTTATTCAAGAGTGACCAAGAAGATGCAGAATCTACGGGAGCACCAGTCCAGAGGCGAATCCAGGCATCGATTCCGCAAAAAGAAGTAATGCTGTAAGTGCTTGAATCTTTCAATCCTTACCCTTCCTAGTTCCGTAATTATTTTTTTTACTCTATCCTAATTTTATATACATTTATATCCTGTTGTATTTTACTGTGTTTTACATATAACTGTGTTAGGATAAAGCTTCCAAAATTTTCCATCCAAGGGGAACACGGAACGTTAGGTTAGATAGTAGTAGGTCTTCTAAGCTTAGTATTATAGACGAGAACAGAGGTTTGGAAACCGATAGTATGGCACAATCAAATGAAATAGACCTAGTTTATAAGTCACTTAGAGTTTTGCCCGAATTTGACGGTAACCCGTACATCCTTACGCGCTTTATTAACCTGTGCGATCAACTTGTGTAAGCTCACGTAAGAAATGAGCCCGGATACGAACTAGCCAATCTTTCTCTCATTAACGGGATTTTAAATAAAATAACTGGGCCCGCGGCTAGGCTAATAAATTCAAATGGAATACCCGAAACCTGGGCCGGCATCAAAAGCGCTCTTATAAATAACTTCGCCGACCATCGCGACGAAACCGCATTATACAGCGATTTATCATTACAAACCCAAGGGTCTTGTACCCCGCAAGAATTTTACGAGCGAGTTCAAAGTTTATTTAGTACAATAATGACCTATGTCACTTTACATGAAACTATTAGTACGACAATTGAAGCTAAGCGCGCACTCTATAAAAAACTGACCTTGCAAGCTTATTTACGCGGATTAAAAGACCCCCTAGGGTCTAGAATAAGATGTATGCGTCCCGAAAGTATGGAGAAAGCACTTGAATTCGTACAGGAGGAATTAAACACCCTTTACCTCCAACAGCGAAATGAAGGCAGTCAGATCAAGAAGGAATGGACTCACCCTTCACATAGCCTACCATTAAATAATTTCCTTCCAAAACCTACCACGTTTAACATGCCGCCGCTACCTAGACCACAGGGTAATAATATGCTGAACTCGTTTAGACAGATACCCGTATGTCCACCGACAGGAAGTCCGGGACCAAATCAATAAGATGCTCGAACAAAATATAATTAGACCATCCGATTCTGCCTGGAGCTCTCCTATTTGGATTGTACCCAAAAAGGCGGACGCTTCCGGCAAAATAAAATGGCGTCTTGTTGTTGACTTCAGGAAGGTGAACGAAAAGACAGTCGATGACAAATATCCTATTCCTAATATAACCGATGTGCTAGATAAACTGGGCAAATGTCAGTACTTTACAACGCTCGATTTGGCCAGTGGATTTTATCAGGTAGAAATGGATTTCGCGGATATTCACAAAACTGCTTTTAATGTAGAGAATGGGCATTATGAATTTCTCAGGATGCCAATGGGCCTGAAAAATAGTCCATCAACCTTCCAAAGGGTGATGGACAACGTATTAAAGAACTTACAGAACGAAATTTGTTTAGTGTATCTAGATGACATAATTGTCTTCAGTACATCCTTACAAGAACATATGACAAATCAGGAAAAAGTATTCAAAAGGCTACGGGAATCCAACTTCCAAATTCAGATGGATAAATCAGAGTTTTTGAAGCTGGAAACCGAGTTTCTAGGTCATGTTATTTGTAAAAACGGGGTTAAACCCAACCCAGACAAAATTTAAGCCATCGAAAAATACCCACTGCCAAAAACTACAACCGAAATTAAGCGTTTTCTAGGACTTCTAGGATACTATAGAAAATTTATACCAGACTTCGCACGTCTCACAAAACCACTCACTCAATGTCTTAAAAAGGGATCAAAGATAACGTTAGATCAAAATTATATTAACTGCTTTGAACATTGTAAAACTCTCTTAACAAATGACCCAATTTTACAATATCCAGACTTCAGTAGAGATTTTATTTTGACAACCGATGCCTCAAACGTGGCGATTGGCGCAGTCTTATCACAGGGGACAGTCGGTTCAGACAAACTCATTGCATATGCTTCTCGTACACTTAACTCCAGCGAATGTAACTATAGCACGATAGAGAAGGAACTTTTAGCTATCGTATGGGCGACTAAGTATTTCCGTCCCTATTTATTCGGCCGTAAATTCAAAATTATTACAGACCATAAAACCTTACAATGGATTATGAGCTTAAAAGAGCCCAATTCGCGTCTAACCAGATGGCGCCTTAAGCTGAGTGAATATGACTTTACTGTCGTATATAAGCAAGGCAAGTGTAATACGAATGCCGATGCGCGATAGTGCACTTCACAACGACGAGCTAAGACCCATAATAGATGAACTGCTTTCCATCTTACCTAATCCCTCCGAAGGGGTACACACTTTAGACGACTCTAGGACTATAACGGCTACCGAAGCCGCAGATGATTCCAGAACTATCACCGTTCATACAGATAAAGAAAACCCCATCCTCGAGGTTCCCATTTCTGACGAACCGCTAAATAAGTTCACTAAGCCGATAATCTTAAATATAGTAGGCGACATAAAAGCTAGACCAGTTATCACTAAACCATTCGAAACACACACACACGCATTACGATACAAATAGCTCAATCAAACATAGAAGAGGATGTCATTAATGCTATAAAAGAATACGTCCATCCGAAAATTAGGACAGGATTACTCATTAATCCAAACTCTGCAATGTACACTGTCATACCAATCATACAAAAGTCTTTTAAAAGTTCATCTCTTAATCTTTTTCTAACAAAAAGTGAATTGGAAAACGTTAGGGAGTATTTAAGACAGCAAGAAATCATTCATAAATATCACGATGGAAAGACGAACCATCGAGGCATTAACGAGTGTTTCTCGGCTTTGTCCCGCAAATATTACTGGCCGAAAATGAGAGAGCACGTTACTAAATTTATTAATGACTGTACAGTATGCGGACAAGCTAAATACGACCGCAATCCAGTTAAACAGAAATTTAAAATTGTACCACCAGCTTCTAAGCCTTTTGAACTAGTTCACGTAGATCTATTAACAATTCAAGGGGAAAAGTATATGACAATAGTTGATAGTTTTTCTAAATATGCTCAGGTGTATTATTTGCGAGACGGCACTGCTGTCAGTACAAGCTTTACTGATTTTCTGCACACATCATGGAATTCCAATTACCATAGTTTCCGATAACGGCCCTGAGTTTACCAACCAGCTTATTGCAGAATTCGTTAGACTTCATAAAATTCAGCACCATAGAGTAGCCCCACATGCACCCAACGAAAATGGTATCGTTGAACGATTTCACGCCACCATACTAGAACATCTCCGTATTTTAAAGATAAATCAAAAGAATGAATCCGCTATTAACCTTATGCCCTATGCTCTATTAGCTTACAATCATAGTATACATAGCTTCACAAAATGCAAACCAATAGAAGTAATTACAGGACATTTTGACCCTCGCGATCCTTTTGACATAGATCTGTCCGCCCACTTACTTCAACAGTACGTCGTAAACCATAAAGACAGAATGACTGAGACCTATAAAACTATTCACGACCTATGTAATGACATGCGTAAAGACTTGACTGATACTCGCAATAAAAACCGAGAACAGGAAGCTGAATATTCCCCGGAACAACAAATCTTTATAAAAAATCCATTCGCATCCCGTCAGAAATTAGCTCCTCGATACACACACGACACAGTAATGGCAAATCTCCCAATTCACATTTATACAAAGAAAAAACGAGGTCCCGTAGCAAAAACTCGATTGAAGAGAATACCTAAAACGAACCAATTGTTACAGGACTCTCCTGGTACTTCATCTCCTTCTGGGACCAGCTCTAATGCAGGAGATAAGACTTGAAAGTCTTAGTGATGGACCTGGTATATTACCCTTCAAATTAGGCCCCGCTCGAATCCTATCCCACTACCATGCATTTCTGCAATATGTTAATCTCCAAGAATTAGAAGATAAAGTAAATTCAGTTAAAATACAGTTAATCAGTATTAGCCCTAACCTTAACAACATTACTAATTCCTTATTTCAGCCTCATATTGATTATCTTAAAAATAAGCTTGAAAGTGTCACCATACAGTTGAGAAGCTTTAAAACGAACCGCGAGAAAAGAGGACTCGTAGATGGTCTCGGTTCCATCATAAAAAGTATAACCGGTAACCTTGATTATACAGATGCAGATCATTTTAATCGCGCTGTAAAATCCATCCGCGAAGACGAAAATAAAATCGTTACGGAATTTAATAATCATGTAAGCTTAACTAAAGATTTAACAAATCAATACTCCAAAATAATAGATAGCATTGTGGATAATCAAAATAAATTAGAAATATTAATAGGTAAAATAAATCAATCCGAGGCTACCAGAGACTATGACCTAATTAAATATGCCCATTTTGGACAAGTATTAATGATCCTTAGTGATAACGTTGATTCCATTTCACAGAAATTAATTAAGTTACAGAATAACTTAGCATTTATAAGAGCTAACACTATGCACCACTCTATAATTAATTTAGAATCTATCGGAATAATGATTATTAGGGCAACCCGACTTTATGGAAGTAAAAAGGTAGGAGATTTAGATATAAGAGAATATTATGATATTATTAGATTAGGTTCATATTATGTAGGAAATGAAATAGTAATAGTATTTAAGTTCCCAATTTTATTACCCCATATATATGATATGTATAAGTTATCTATTGTTCCTAACAAGAAACACGAAATCCTCACACCAACCTTTCCATTCCTAGCCATTTACCAGAAAGATTTTCAGTACATAGAGGCAGAATGCTCGAAGACCAGTAAATGGTACATCTGTAAGGAAAAGCGGAGCCTGAGAGGTCAACCATCCCCTGATTGCATCCATCACCTCATCACCAAACAACAAACGAATGCAGTATGTAACCCGTTCACGGTCAACCTAGATAAACCAGCTTACGAAGAACTGGACGACAAGCACTACACCATCACTTTCCCCACACCAACGAAAGTACATCTATCCTGTGGACAAGATCTCTACAAAATACTTCAAGGTAGTTATCTCGTTATTGTCCCTCTGAAATGCTATATAGAAACGCCACTATTCTTGATCTCAAACACTAAAGATCGATTGAAGGGAGAAGCGTTAAAGCTAATGGACATACCTGAGGAAAACACCAGCATCCCATCTCCTGCATCGGCATATAAACTAAATTCAATAAACCTTCAACATCTTCATGCAACGAACACTAAAATATCCCAGCAAGCACCAATAAATCTATGGAGAAACGAGGACTACAGTCTATACCATACTACAATACCATTTTACGCATTAATAATAAGTGCAGGTGCACTGATTCTATGCGTACTATATAGAAAATACAAGCCGAAGCCAACTGGAGTTACGCAAAGAAACACAGAAGAGGACCATCCTAAATCATTAAGGGTATACGCTATTCCAGACACTGAGAAGATTAATCCCGATCAACCCCCAGCTCAATTCACGACCAAGGTCTTCCATAGTCGCTGTTCTTCGGGGGGAGGTGTTACGCAGCCCTAATCCAGGCAATCTGCTGCGTTGCATCGGCTTACGACAATCACGAGGCGCCGTGTCAGCATAACGTGTCTAGTGTCTTACATTACCTGATTCTAATATTTTACCGTGTGAAATCATTCTAGATTCAAGATTTAATTTAAAGTAATAATTACAATTAGTTATAAGAATTAATTGTAATTATTACTTTAAATTAAATATATTTTAAATAAAGATTGCTTTTTTTTGCAATCTCTGGCTGGAGCCCACATAATTCATTTGTACACAAAAACATATGATAGGACTCCCTCTTTGTTTACTAGCCCACCTAGGTTGGTGCCCCAACTCCAACCTAATTCTGTCACCGTGCACAGTGCTTATACTGCTGTCTCATGGTCTGAAGCCTATATTATAGTGCCAGCATAATAGGCTGTGAGGAATTCCATCTTAGTCTTTAAAAATGACAACGCATGTGTTGTATTTTTTTAAACTTGATTCCTTAGAGATATCGAAATGCAATAAATGACCAAGTGCGAGTCGGACACGCGCATGATGGATTCCAAGCCATCGTAAAACACGTTTCTAGTAGGGGAGCCCCCTTTAAATTTTAATTAATTTTCATTTTATTATTTGTTGTTATCTCACTCAGCGAGATTAGAATGGCTCTCCAGCATCTTAAAAACGGAAAGTCCCCGGGCGAGGATGGAATTACAGAGGAGCTTCTGAAAGCGGGTGGAAAACCAATACTTGAAGTCCTTCAGAAGCTCTTTAATTCCGTCCTCCATGATGGCACTACTCCGGAGGCGTGGAGCAGAAGTGCGGTGTTCTTGTTCATCAAGAAAGGCGACAACGCTCTCTTGAAGAACTATACACAGATTTCCCTTCTGAGCCGCGTCTACGTGCTGTTTTCGAGAGTCATTATGAATCGTCTCGCACGCAGACTCGACGACTTCCAGCCTCCCGAAAAAGCCGATTTCCGAAAAGGCTTTAGTACCATGGACCACATACACACCCTTCGGCAAATTGTACAGTAGACAGAGCGCTAAGCTCGAAGTTGTTGACGAGTATGTTTACCTGGGACAAATAGTCCGACTAGGCAAGTCCAACTTCGGCCGAGAGGTCAATCGACGGATTCAACTCGGCTGGGCAGCGTTCGGGAAACTACGACACATCTTCTCGTTAGTCATACCTCAAAACCTGAAAACGAAATTGTACAACCAGTGCGTGTTGCCAGTGATGACTTACGGATCTGAGACGTGGTCCTTCACTGCTGGCCGTACGAGGAAGCTCAAGGTCGCTCAGCGAGATATGGAGAGGGCTATGCTCGGGGTTTCTCTGCGTGATAAACTTTGAAATGAGTATATCCGCAGTAGAACCAGACTAACCGACATAGCCCAACGAACTAGGAAGCTGGAGTGGCAGTGGGCCGGCCATATAGCTCGAAGAACCGACAACCGATGGGGAAGAATGTTTATCGAGTGGCAGTCTCGTAACGGTAGGCGAAGTGTAGGGCGACCCCCCACGAGATGGAGTGACGACCTGGTAAGGCATGCAGGAAGTCGATGGATGCAGGTGGCTCAGGACTGTGCTTTGTGGCATTCCTTGGGGGAGGCCTATGTTCAGCAGTGCACTTATGAAAGGTTGTAATGATGATGATGATTATAGCAGTAACAGAAATACACATTCTGTGAAAATGTGTATTGCCTATCTATTACGGATCATGAGATACAGCCTGCTGACAGACAGACGGATGGACGGACAGACAGTGGAGGCTAAGTAATAGGGTCGCGTTGGTTACCCTTTGGGTAACCCTAAAAATCAAACAAAAAGAAAACAAAATAGTTGTGGATAGATGCCAGACCAATGCCAGTCTGGATAAATTTCAGTCCGAAAAAGAAGCTATAGGTTGAGCGTGCCAATCTCTCATTGCAGACAGTCTCCGAATAGCACAATACCAATCTTTTGCGATTCAACGCCTCCAAAATAATATGTCTCTTCACTGCAAATAGCGCCTGACTATCCAGGATGTATCAGGAGTACACCGACCACTCTCAGATTTTAGGGATTGAGTTTTCTCCGAACTTAAGTTGACTTAGGGTAGTTTATTAAGTCGAGACACAAAGCAGAGGCAATAAGGAAACGTTTTCCTTATATAAAGGAAAAGTCTGCATAGAGTATGGCTGTCACACATAGGCCGGCGATGCAAAGTGTCATTTAGTGGCGTTGGACTCAGCGATGAGGTTAGGCAAAAGGCTTTCTCGTGATCTTAGTTTGGTTGAAACCAATCTTGTCAGCCTCGAGCACAGGCACGAAATAGTCAGCCTCCCGAAATTTTATTGTGTCTTGAGATAAATGGAGCATGTCGAGTATTATCTTATAAAAACTATTCCAGGAAGCAAACCAAAAAGAAAAATAATAACATGGATTAACAAATACTATCATCGGCAAATATTATTTTAATAAGACTTAACACTTATTAAAATAATATCAACCAGAGTGTCGAAGGAGGCCAAGGCGGCGAATCGTTTCCAGTAGGAAAAACTTCGCACATCCGAGATTAACGGATCTAACATTTTTTAAACTCATTTTAGCTGTGTTAATTAGTTAAAAAACTCATATCAGTCACTGGCCGTATTAACTCCTACCGTATTGACTCGTAACCGTATTGGCTGATATAATTTATTTTTTAATTAGTCAATCAAGAACAAAGACATTCAAGGTTACAATACTTCGCACAGAGCTGAAAATTGTTACGAATTTTGGGAACGCTATTATAAATGAAATGTGAAAAGTCCCTATCGATCTCATATCTGCAAACAATTATTCAAGGCAAAAGTTAACTTAAATGGGTTATTTGCATTTTTTAGCTTAACGTTAAGTTTTATCAAGTTTTTTTATATTTATGCCTAAGAAGCACCATTTCTGAGATATAGCGATGATAAATGTTGAATAAGTTTTGTTCTTTAAAATATACATGTCAATTGCCTTTATATACACCATATTTCAATTGCAAAAAGGGGTGCAATACTAAATGCGGCTGCAAAAATTTGGATTGTATGACATGTACCAGATATCAAGGCCAATCGTACTCCAATGTTGAATCGCCATTAGAAAAGGTTTCTTATGATATCAGCGAGAAAACATCTGATGCATCGCTCTCAGAAAAATTCACATGTATCCAACAGAAAGAAGAAAAAAGAAAATGGAGACATTATACTTGAAGTTCTATTAGATAATTAGAATGCCATCAAAAACATAACTTGTAAAAAAAAGCCAAGTCTCGCAACTCAGTTCTTCTACCGTAAAAAGTTGTGAGATTCATGTAATACCAAGTCGGTTAATTTATTCAGTCCATAGATTGATATATAGATTGACTTGGCAATCGCATGAAAACACAAGATATCTCACAAGTAATACATATTATATTAAATTAGATTGTTTAGTGCGATTGCCAAGTCAATCTATGTTTCAATCTATGGACTGAATGAATTAACCGACTTGGTATTACATGAATCTCACAACTTTTTACGGTAGAAGAACTGAGTTGCGAGACTTGGCTTTTTTTTACAAGTTATGTTTTTGATGGCATTTCATTTCTTTTTGTAGATAGTTATATCTAGGTAGCTATTTACACCTATTATTCCATTATACATATATAGGTACACTGATTCATTCACTGCAAATGTAACTTTGTAATACTATATAATTATATGGGATTACAAAGTTATTTATGCAGTTGGTGTATCTCGAAAACTGGACCGAAACTGTAAAATATTTAAATTTTTCCTCAATTTATATATTAAACAATAATTGTATACCAAATTTGAAGTTTCTATGTCTGCTAGAAGTGCCTCAGAGTTTTGATGATCGGTCAGTCAGTGAGTGACAAAATTAAGAAACTTTGACTAGTTATAATTCTTAAACTACTGGTTCAAATTTAATGAAATTTGAAATATACCGAGTTTATACAATGCGTACTTGTTTGGTAACAAAAAAAACGCAGGTTTCTAGTTTATCCATAACGAAGTTATAGAGTGTCGGAAATGGCCTGAACTGCTTCGAGAAAAGGATGGTACGGCCGTGCCGCTTTTTTGCTCGACTTGGCGGGGGCACTACCGTGCCCCCGGATGGGTCCGCGCGATCGAGGAAGGACCGCGCTCTCACGGAATACCAGCGTAAAATAGCAGCTTACCGCTGCTGTGTTTCGTATGGTGAGTGTAGAGAATCCGAGACACTTTTTACTGGAAATGAGGCATTCCATCTTAGTCCTCACGGGTGACAACGCATCTGCATTTTGATTTGTAATAGAGGATAGATGTAGATGTCTATGGGCCGCAGCAACAACTTACCATCAGGTGTACTGTGTGCTCGTTTGTCACCATTATCCTATAAAAAATAATTATCAATCAGACGAATAATTTTCCCCAATGACTCATAATTTACACCGCATTTATCATTTCCAAAATTACCATTTTTTATTTGATACAATTCTTTTTATTAAACAAGAAAACAATAGATTGCCGGTACTAACGAAATTCTTAATTATAATTTAAGTGCTAATTTACCACGTGCTCGCCGGTGAAGGAAAACATCGTGAAGAAACGTGCATGTCTGAAAAATAAAAAAAATATTTCCGAAGACATGTAAAATCCGCCAACACGCATTGGGGCAGTGCGGCGGACACTACCTTACCCTAAACCCTCTCGGAAGTGAAAGGAGGCCTGTGCCCAGCTGTGGGACTTATATATGTCGTAACTTTAACTTGAACAATAGATCGTGGAATAGGTCTACCGGGGAAATCACATTAAAAACGCGCCAAGTACATACACTACCTTAAAGGTGGCTTGGAAAGGTAAGCATGTTATGAAGAAAACAAACTTTTTCAACTTTTTGAATAGCTTTATCTCAGAAATAGTGATTTTAGGAGAAAAAGTGCAAGAAAACTTTTTATAGATCATTTATTTTTTATTTATTAGCAGCAAATGAACGAGTGAAATCAATAAAAGGTTTAATTGGGAACCCAACATTTGAAGTTTCGTTTGCTCCATACATTTTAGTACTTCATCAATTTCTGAAAGCAAACATGGCTACGCGAAACCGGGCTAGTGTGGGTATGATTTTGATCATCATGAGGGTTCTGTATAAACTTAATAATGCATGTAAGTATATATGCTGTACAAATAGTAGCATACGTAAGGTAAGCACCGAATATTATTATAACGAAATGCTTTTTCGTTAGAATAATGATAAGGTTAAGGTCGGGATGTAAGACAAACTTAACTTTGCAGTCGGAATAAATGCTCTCTAACACATTGTTTTACACTACGGTCAATGCTCTAACTGCAAAGGTAAGTTTGTAATCGTAAAAAAATTTTTCTTCGTATTTCGTTTGTATAAAATTGAAGAATAATCTCTCTGTTTGTAATGTTTATATCTGGCTGGTTTTAATACCAATACATATAGGACATTAAGGAAAGGAAAGATGAAAAGTAAAAAAGACTTTCCCGCCATTTTCAATTGTTTTTCTGTCCACCTAAATGAGTGAATTTAACGAAGAAATTCGATACATTCTAAAAATATATTACAAAAAGGAGGAAAATGCGACTCGGGCCGTGAAGACAATTTGTGAAGTTTATGGACATAATGCAATGTTAGTAAGAGTAGCACAAAGTTGGTTCAAGCGTTTTCAGTTCGGGAATTTTGATGTCAAAGCTCGCTGTGGTCGCCTTCATATTGATAAAGTCGATGCCATTTTACAAAAAGTTATAGATCGGCATATTAGTAGTTACGATATAGCTGAGGAATTGACGATTGACCACAAAAACAGTTTTGACCCATTTGAAAAAGTCTAGCTATACAAAAAAACTCGATATTTGGGTACCACACGAGCTCACTGAAAGAAACCTATTGAATCGTGTACTCATTTGCGATATTCTAATTTCTCCATTGAAACGTAATAAAACCGAACTATTTTTGAAAAGATTGACCACTGGTAATGGAAAGTGGATCATCTTCGACAAGAACGGGCGAAAACTATCATGGTCAAAAGGTAATCAAGCTAAACAGACTGTAGTGAAACCCGGATTTAGCCGAAATAAGGTGATGTTGTGTGTATGGTAGGATTGTAAGGGCATCTTTTTTACGACCTTTTGCCGCCGGGCAAAATCAAGCAAGAAATGAAGAAAAAACGGCAGGAATTGATCAACAGAAAATGACTGTTATTTCATTATGATAAAGCCAGATCACACACATCTTTAGCCACTCAGAAACAATTGAGAGAGCTTGGTTGGGAATGTTAATGCATCCACCATATAATCCTGACCTTGTATCCTCAGATTTTCATCAGTTTTGGCCTCTTCAGAATTATTTGGGTAGTGTTAGGTTATAGAGAGGACTGTCAAAAGTACTTGTTGCATTTTTTTGATCAAAAATCCCAAGATTTGTACAGCAACGGAATTATGTCACTACCTACAAGATGAAAACAAGTTATCGATAAAAATGGCACATATATGTGTATTATAACTCTATATATGATGTTATAATAAAAAATGTCTTGAATTTGTATATAAAATACGAAGAAACTTTTTCCCTAGCTATTATCATGTTAATGGCATCGCAAATTTTGCCACTATGTGCAATGGTGAAATTTGGCGCTTAGAATTAGTCAAAATAATTCCTCTGAGCACTCCCCGTTGTAGATGCGATCGAATATGCAAATAAATGTTAAATATATTTCCCACTTGACTATGTTACGATTATTACATTTATATTTAAGATATTTTATAAATTATTTCGTTTAATTACATTATAATTTTTTTCTTAACGAAGCCCGAAACAGCCAATGCGGGCATCCACGACTTTTTCTGTCACCATGGCGGCGCCCCTTAATAATGTAAGTGTTAATGTTTCTTGCTGTACTATTAGTTATTGTAATTTTAATAATTAGTTTAAAAATAAATATTATGGGTTGGTTTAATATATTATATATTCATAAAAGTAGAAATATCAAAAAAAGAGTTAATAAATGTGAAAAAAATTAAAGAGCACCACTGAGTCATTGATTTGTGTATTCATATAATACTCTAGAACTGATGAACTTTTATTTAAAACTAACTTCTCATTTCAATAACATTGTGTAACAAAAAACTTAACCTCAGTGTCAACTAGTGACATCAGGTGAGTGGAAGATTATTAGACCTCATTGAAAAAACCTCAAAAATATCCATTCTAACATATTAAGAAGATTTTTTTTGGAAATAAGTATGACGAAAGAACACAAAGCCCACCTAATAGCAATTGGATCCTATGACCTATAAAGAGGGTTCTTGTCTTGTTACTGAACAAACGGAACAAAACAGCATCCTCCCCTTTTTTGAAGTTTTATTAAATATTTTAAAAATTTAAAATATTTATGAGACTACAAACATAACTTGCTTTTTATTATAAGTAATGGTGACAACCTAACCTACAATACAATTATTTATTGTAAAATCTGTATGTATTCAAAACTCTATAAAAATAAATTACAGAACATATTTTGAAGCCCGCTAACAGGCATTGTGTAGAGCGGCGAACTCTTTCTGCTCTAAAATCCTCTCACAAATGAGAGAAGGCTTATTTTCAACTGTCGGACGTACATAGGCTGTTACTTTTTGAATTACACACATTTACATGTGTATTTACTATTTCGACATCAACCACTTGCGATTACAATAATTATATAATATTCAGGATTTTATGGTCGTAAGAGTTTCTACGGAGATACATACACACATTTACCGTAACCAAACGTGTTGATAAAGTCTTCCAAACCGAAATTCAGTCACAGTGGCCAGTCTCAACAGCGACTTTTCACAGTACGGGATTATAGTGCACGAGTTTACGCGCTAGTACAGGTGCACTTTCTATTCCCTCACTCTTATAGTCTGATGGAACGGCAATCCGACACAACCGCAGAGAAAATAGCCTAGGAGAATGCAGCTCCGAGGGTAAAGGTGGTGAAGTTATAAACGGAAAAAAATGAGCGGAGCTCTATACACCGAGTCAGGAATGTATGGCCATCAGGCATATATGCTGTATATGTTCCTATTTAAAAAGTAAGTTGGTAAAAATATAATAATATGAGTTCGAAGAGAATCAAAAAAATTAGAAACTAAAATTTTATTAATACAATTTGAGAATTTTTTTTGACGTGTAGAGCAATGCTGCAGCTATATTAGTAGTATAGTTGTAGCACGAATGGGTCGGCTCGAGCGGGGAAGGACCACGCTCTCACAGAATACTAGCGTAAAATGACAGGTTGACACTGCTGTGTTTCGTATGGTGAGTGTAGAGAACCGGAGACCCTTTTTACTGGAAAAGAGGCATTCCATCTTAGTACTCATGGGTAACGACGCATCTGCATCTTTTATTTTTTTTTACCTTTAAAAAAACGTTTTAAATTTTTTTTTAATTCTTTATTGAGAATAAATGTAGATGTCTATAAGACACAGCAACCACTTACCATCGGGTGGACTGTGTGCTCGTTTGTACCCTTATTATATAAAAAAAAAGAAATAAAAACTACCTGACTAAATTATAAATAAAGGTTGCACGGGGCTACCATGCGCGAAACCTAAACACCGTCATCGCGTCATCGTAAAATAAACGAAACATGTTCGACGGGGATAACTGAACACTTCCGACAAAAAGGCTTTCGAGGTCACGCAGTTTCATCGTCAGTTGCAAACTGAAATGCATTTTATAACACAATAATCTTTTTAAAGACATTAAAATCACTTTATAAGTAGGTACGAGGTATGTTGCTAATAAAACACCAATCCAAAGATAAATTCTTTTAATCTAAGCTAATGTTCTTAATCTAAATTTCTAAAATATTCTGCCTTTGATGACATTTGAAAGTGATTTTTATTTTTAGACATCTTAAATGTACGTGTATATTGCAAACATGATAAGGTTAACGTTTGACTTGTATGCAATATCAGTTTAAGCAGTAGCTAAAAGTGGGCACATGGCTCACCTAATGGTAAGTAACCACCACCACTCAAGGAAATTTGCATACCAGGGGAAATTTAGATTTTTAGTCGGAGACGGACTTTTAAGAATTACTAGCTACTTTTTTAAGGTCCCTAAGTCATATCGGTACGTAAAACTGTTGACGATACTAAATTCCATAAGGCCGCCCAAAATTAGTGGAGAAACGCAAAGTGTTGCATTGACTCCTATCGAAATGGCATAGCGGTCGGTACAGATACGGACAACTCCTTCGAGCACTCCTCCTAGTAAATCCATAAATTTTTTTATGATATAAATAAGAAGTAGGCTTATCAGTACACGATGACACACAGCACGCCTAGTATAAGCAGAGGACAAAAAATTTATGCCCGGGTTATAGCCACTGACAAGAGATAAAATTATCATGTCCTTATTCTAAATCACGACACACAGGAAAATGGATAAGTATACTCGTATCCCCGTTTGACAGAACAAGTAGACGTACATTTCCCAGTCCGCAGCATAAGGCAAAATGAAAGAAACAAAATTATGCTTATTGGAATTTCAAAGGGACAATTAAAAATATCGGATTTTATAAGACGTTGGTTTAAGTTTCAAGCCACTATAATAAAAAAAGATGTCTCGACCCTACTGCAACTCTATTTTTGCACCAGAAATTGAAAAACAAGAAAGAAAATTACATTGGCGATCGAAATGTTATCGGAAGACTTAATCCATTCGAATTCCCCAGCAACAAACTTATACGACGGTTCAAATGCACTAAGATTGTGTTTTGTATTTGTGTAAAGAACTCCATGAGAATGTAAAGCCTATTAATTCTGTGGATGGACTACCAATGCATATTAAATTAAGCATCTAATACAACCACCTTGTGCAAAAATATATCGTATATTTGCAATCAATACATGTGGCTAAGCTATCTTAATATTTCTTTTTACTTGGAACACGTCTCACATCTATCAGTCTCTTGGCAGATGGTAGTTATCAGAGAGTTACGAGTCAAGACCATGGAATAGCTGTTGCTCAAACAACAATCAACAAATACCAGACTCAAGTTATTGGAGCTATCGTTAGCATGTGAGCGACAACATACTTTAATCAGCCTCTTGTGTAGGTAAATACAACAGGTTTCAGTGCGTCTATTTCTTGCATTTCATTTTTGGACTAATACCGTAGTGAATATTATTTCCGGGCGTATAACAAGCAAGGCAAAATAGACAAAAAGTAGTCTAGAATAAATGTTCAACTGATAACGACAAACAAGTTCTAGAGATTTTCAAAAACCTTAATAATCAAGTCTTTTAAAATAAAGAATATTAGTATTATAATTATGACTAATATTCCCCTTTTCCCTAGCAGTAAGCGTAATGCTTGTGCTAGAAATAAGTGTATGTGTATAAATAAGAAATAATATCCACAGTAGATAAAATGGGAGATAGATTTATCCCGAAATTATTGACATTATAAGAAAAGTACAAAATACTTAAATACTTCAAAATTGAATTGAATCCAGACACATAACGACTTTTATAACCCCTGAAGGATTATAAAGATATAAAAGATTAATGTTTGGGATTACCTGCGTTCCCGAGATTTTTCAGAAGATCATTGAAAGGATGCTGATAAACTGTGACGGGGTCGTCAATTTACACACAGGCTTACACATGAAGGAGTAAAAACCCCTCAACAAGTACGTTAAGAGCATTATGAAATTTAGGGTTCCGAAGACCACAGAAGAACTCCAAAGCTTTTTAGGGCTCGTAAATTACATCAACAAATGGATACCTAACTTAGCCACCATGACAGAACCTCTGAAGCACCTGCTAAGACAGAGATGGCAAAAGGGAGAACTTGGAAAACTATGGTCTGGGGAACAAGATAAAGCATTCCAAAAACTCAAACAGATGCTCACGGAAATACAGTCTTTAGGGTATTATGACGTCAGAGATGCAACACATGTGATAACAGATGCTAGCCCTGTCGGACTTCGTGCTGTCCTTTTACAAAATGATACAAATGGCCCTAGAATTATTGCCTACGGTAAACGAACTTTGATAGGCTGCGAGCGAAGGTATAGCCAAATGGAAAAAGAGGCACTAGCATTAGTTTGGGGGGTCGAACATTTTAATATTTTTTTTATGCGGAAAGCCTTTTGTTCTAGTCACTGACCACAAGCCACTAGAGATATTGTTCGGGTCTAAGTCGAGGATTGAACGAAGGATACTGAGGCTACAGTCCTATTGATTCAAGGTGGTATACAAGCCGGGAAAGACAAATATAGCTGATCCCATATCGCGATTATGTAACTATCCTGATAACCCACCAAAAGGAGAAGACCAGCATGTGTACCAAATAGTAGAAAATTCTAGACCAGTTGCTATACAAATGAGTACCATTGTAGCATATTCAGGAAAAGATCAAGAGATTTGCAATGTGAAAAAAAGGTGTCTATCAGAACGACTGGGACAATCGATTAAGAGTTACAATTTTTTTGAAAACGAATTGTTTTTTTTTTTTTTTTTTTTTTTTTTATATGATAAGGGTGACAAACGAGCACACAGTCCACCTGATGGTAAGTGGTTGCTGCGGCCCATAGACATCTACATCTATCCTCTATTACAAGTTAAAATGTAGATGCGTTGTCACCCGTGAGGACTAAGATGGATTGCCTCATTTCCAGTAAAAAGGGCCTCCGGCTACCTGCACTCACCAAGCGAAACGCAGAGGTAAACCTCTACTTCACGCTGGTTTTCTGTGAGGTCGTGGTACCACCCCGGTTCGAGCCGGCCCATCCGTGCGACAGCAAAAGCTGCCGCTTGGCTCTACCACTGTTAAATGAATATATTTCCATGATAGCATTCTACTTCGTGGAAATAAAATTGTAATACCACAGCAACTTGGCAAGAGTGTGTTAGATGCTGCACACGAGGGTCATCCAGGTATCGTAGTGATGAAGGGACGCTTGAGATCAAAGGTATGGTGGCCCCGTATCGATAAAGACGTAGAAGGTTTAGTAAAGGCCTGTAAAGGTTATACGTTAGTGGGTTTGCGAAACCCACCTGCACCAATGAAGAGACGAGAGTTGCCTGCAGCTGCAGCTCGCAATGGATCTAATGGGACCATTGCCAATGTGTCCGCGTCAGTTACACGAGAGCCTCGGGTGAGAGTGGACGTGTTTAGTTAAGTGCGTGCCGAGCCTGTGTTACACTACACTGACTAGAGAAGATAGCAGACGATACAAGTATGATATTTCATTTCCACATTTTTTGGTAAGTAATACAGTAATTTTTGAATAGAACATCCATCGATCGGTTTCTATTTTCATTATCTTTACATCATCAAACTCTACCAATAGGGGCCGGCATTGGGTGGTGTTAGCTGCAAAACGCATTAGGCTGGTAACACAATTATCTTTAATTAACATGGATGAATAATCCTCTTCACACAGGAACAGTGAGTCATCAATTTCTTTACATGGATGAAGAAGTGACAGCGCTTTCAAACCTTTCATCAGAAGGTAGGGGTATTTGGGTACAATAAGGGATGTTTGGTTCATGGAATTAGTGGTAGGTAAAGGAAGAAAAAGTAATATACGTATGTATTCGAATCAACTAGGGGTATATCTAGAATAAAGGTTATTTGATTTTCCTTTGCATATACTTTTAAATCTGTACTTTGCTCTAATTTTAAAATGTTTTCTACTTTTACTGGAAATACAAGATTATTTCTTTGTTCAATAATTTTTAACAATGACAAGAGTTCATCGGTGTCAATAATAGACTGATGCAATGTTCCTAGTTTACTGAA
>JAVANC010000005.1:26096414-26195259 GCA_033319125.1 Parnassius glacialis | reverse complement strand
AATAATACTACAAGAATAAGAAAGACACTGGAATCACATACTATCATTAAGTATCATACAATTTCGAAATTTTAACATAAAATAACACGAGCCATAAATAAGTCACAAAATATCAATGACACTATTCAGAGTTGCCGCGAATGCAAAAATAAAGTTCCCCGTGGCTGAGATTTTTATATGTGAATTTATTGTTACTATATTTTATAATATATTTAATTTTTATTAAACTTATTAAAATATAGCCTTATTCTATATTATTTAATGTTTATTTCTGTAGTATTGCTCAAATGACATAATTGCCATTTATTAGGGTTCCGTACCCAAAGAGTATCAACGGGACCCAAGTCTCCACTATCGTTCTGTCTGTCTGTCAGTAGGCTTTATCTTATGAACCGTAATATGTAGATACTTGGAATTTTCATAGAATGTGTATTTATATTGCTCCTACAACAACATAAAATAAAAAAGAAAACAAGTAAAATATTAAAGGACCAAAAAAATCACGTTTCTTGTATGAAGACCATACAAGAAACGTGATTTTTTTCTGTATGTGATATGTGTTTTGTTTACAGACTAAAGCGAAACCTGGATTAACACGAAATAAAATGATGCTGTGTGTATGGTGGTATTGAAAGTTTATCATGAGCTTTTACCACCGGGTAAAACCATCGATTCGGATCTCTACTGCCAATAAATAATGAGACAAGCAAGAAATAGAAAAAGAAACGTCTGGCATTGATAATCAGAAAACGAGTCGTCTTTCATCATGATAAAGCCAGAGCAGAAGATTAATTATCTGTTTGACACTTTCAATACACACTAACATTCCTAAGATCTAATATTTGCTTGAGTCCTTAAAATATTGGTTTAAAAGTTTTAGTCATTATTTTCTTTTGTTGCTTGTATTCTTTCAAAGAAAGCTTTCTGGAGGTTGTAATATTTAAGTTTATAATTTTTTTTCCATTATAAATGGGATGACTAAATACATGTTCCTTCAAATCTCTGGTATTGAATATATCAAATAAAACTTCTTGTCGCATTTTTTTAATCAAAATCCCAAGTTTTCTACAGCAACGTTTATTTTTTATTATTTCACTACCTACAAGATGGTAACAAATTATCGAACAGAATGGACCCATATATATTATAATTAAATGTAATAAAACTTTAAAACAAAAACGTCTTGAATTTGTACACAATATACGAAGAAACTTTTTCCCCAGTCTTATATACTAACTAAAGGTGTAACAAAATAATACTTAATAACTTAGGGAATGATTCTGCCCGTCAACGTCAATATTTTTTTATTATGGGATCATCTTCGAAATTTTCAATTTATACGTGATAGACCCATACTGCAGCTATATTACTGGTATAGTTGTAGCACGAATGGGTCAGCTCGACCGGGAACGGACCACACTCTCACAGAATACCAGTGTTAAATAGGAGCTTAACGCTACTGTGTTTCCTATGGTGAGTGGAGACCCTTTTTACTGGAAACGAAGCATTCCTCTTAGTCCTCAGGGGTTGCAACGCATCTGCATTTTGATTCTTAACCGAGGATAGATGTATATGTCTATGGGCCACTTACAATCAGGTGGACTGAGTGCTCGTTTGTCACCCTGATCCTATAAAAAATATCTCAGTCAGTTATTACATACAAAATTTCGTAAAAACTTGCTCAAAATGTATGGAAGACCTGATTTTTCTTGCGATTAGGAAGATTCTTTAGAAGATCTATAGTAAAAGTTGTTCATATTGACGCGTAGAATAGAAAGCCCTATTTTGATTACTGGTGAATATTAGTTAGACATGTTAATAAAAAAATTAAACTGATAAAAAGGAGGCCTTATCATTTATATGACATTTATTCAGAAGAAAAACCTAAACATAATATATACAAATATATTGATACATATTCACTATTAATAAATTATTCATTTTTAAGTATTTCTGGAATACATTCATAACTATGAACTTAACTACTAAGCCATATCATAAAATAAATTTTCCCATTAATCGGGTAATAGTTAAGCTGCTGGAATATACAATTTTTCACGCACACTAGCATCATGCAAATGTTCTTATTCACACTACAATATTAAGATGCCGCACTCAAGGAGCTGTTACTTGCAGGGAGCACGGTATCTAGTCGGAGCGCGCGATGACTTATCATTAATCTATGCCGTGTAGTGTAATTACCGTGTGGTGTATACATACATATACTATCCCGTGGGTCTCGTAAGAGGCGACTAGACTTGGAGTTATATTTAAATAACCGTGACCCCCGTTCCGGTTAGCAAAAATTCACAATAAAAAATCATCGTGACTTTGTCACTTTGATAAAGTTGGATAACTACTTGGAACATTAGAACGACTTGTGGTAATGGAAGTGTAATGTTCGTGTAAAGACTAATCCAGGTAAATTAAGTAATGTTCACAGATTCACGTATAATATATATAACACACACAAGTATTAAGATTAGAAGGAGAAGATAATTATAGCAATTTAATAGTCATATTATAATATTAATAGTCCAGTACAAAGTAAACTTCTTCCAGTTATAAGAGAAGTAAATTACAAATATTGATATTATTAATATATTTGAGTAATTCTCAAGCATATAGATTAAGTAATTTCGTTGTAATTTCAACTATAGTGATTTTTTGAGGTGTTTTCGCAAATGATTACGATCGAGTCAAAATTTTACAACTGTGTGTTTTGAACAAGCAAATTCAAGATAAAAACATGAATTTACCTATATCAAAATTCCAGTTTCGTTAGTCGTGTCATACTCCTATACTATTCGATGAAAGGAGGTGCATTTTTTCGCGGTGTCGCCTTAATGCGGGTATTTAACTTAGGCTTTCAGTTCATAATAAATTCTTATAAACGGAAGCATTTGTTTATAATTTATTTTAATGTTGTTTTGTCTTCTCAATCTTGTATCGATCTTTTTAGTGCATACTTTTAAAATGTCTTTTTTTCAGTCGGCTTTTTGATTTCTTTTATTATACATTTTGTTTTAGACTTCTTAGTGTCCCGATATACTATTATAAACTAAATATCATACGATAGTTCGAGATCAGACACAAACAAGTCCCATTTTTACGCTATGAAATTTTTTAAAACTTATTTATTATTCTTAATTAATTTTAAACATAAAACTTATATATGTTTTTGTAACCACTTTTAATTTCATTTATTTTGATACTCTACTTGATAGGTTTGATAAAATTATTGTTTAAACGTATTTCTATTCTGCGCCAAAATTCCGCCATTTTGTTAATTTTTTCAAACATCTATCTAAGAACACTTGGGTTTTTAAGACGAACATAACGATATCCTAACTATCGAAATCCATCCATCCGCTTGGAAGATATGAGGTAACAAGATAAGCGCGAAAAACGTAACCCTTCCTTAGCAGACGGGTAAATAAACAAAACAACCCTTCCTTGTCAGTCGGGTAAAAATACTAACATAAATTATAATACATAAGTAATCAGTGTGTAGTAAAATAAATATATATATAAATACTATATATATTGTGTGTTGTGTGTACGCATTCATTAATAGTATTTAAAATTATAAGTGACTAGCTGACCTGGCAAACGTTGTTTTGCCATATACATTATATCTAAGAAAATTATTTAGTTTTAAAAATCACGATTAAAAAACAAAGGGTTTATCGTAGAATGGTGAAAATTTGAATAAAATAAAAAAGAGAAAAAGAAAAAATAATTTGTTATAAAAATAAATTGTATAAAAAGCGCGGGCGGAAAGCGTAGCGGGGCGGGTGTGGGGTGTGTGCGGGGCGAGCGTGGGGCCAGCGCGGAGCGGGAACGAGGCGGGTGCATGTCGTTGGAACGCACCCTAACAAAGTAGATATAAGTAAGATGAATGACTAATTTTATTTTTAGCAAATTGTACTGATTTCTAACGCCCATGACAGCAAAATCCGACAGTACCAACGGGACATATTATGCAAAGATACCGATACAAAAATAAACATAAATCAAAATATTTACCTTTGTACTGACTAATTTAGGTACCATAAAAGAAATACAGCAATTTTTAATAGAAAATTTTCCTACAAATAGTTGTGTGTATTTTATTTAATTCTGACCTACAGATTTAGACTGAATTGATGGTTCCCATACCTAGCTTACATGTTTAGAAACTAATGTTAATAATTCGCCCAGCTATTGATGGGCAAGATTTTTATACGTGGTAGAGCCATGCTGCGGCTATATTACTGGTATAGTTGTAGCACAAATGGGTCAACTCGAGCGGGGATGGACCACGCTCTCACAGAATACCAGCGTAAAATGTCAGATTAACGCTGCTGTGTTTCGTATGGTGAGTGTAGAGAATCGGAGACCCTTTTTACTGGAAACGAGGCATTCCATCTTAGTCCTCACGGGTGACAACGCATCTGCATTTTGATTCGTAATCGAGGGTTGAAGATGTCTATGGTCCACAGCAGCCACTTACCAACAGGTGGACTGTGTGCTCGTTTGTCACCCTAATTCTATAAAAAAAGAGAAAA
The DNA here is from genome assembly GCA_033319125.1 of Parnassius glacialis. NCBI lineage: Eukaryota > Metazoa > Arthropoda > Insecta > Lepidoptera > Papilionidae > Parnassius > Parnassius glacialis. Next base: position 26,190,709 of record JAVANC010000005.1, on the reverse strand, counting down.
AAAATTGCCGATTGGGATAGCATGTGGTCTTATTACTCTATTTGCATACTACCCTGGTTTGCTTCTCGCCGGAAGATCCCAGCGTTGTTTCTGGTTTGGAATTTCAGGGTATGTAACTTTTTATTCCGTCATCTGTGGTGCCTATTGGAGGCAGATCCCAGCTATGGTTTGGTTGCTCCAGTAAAATAGCATCACGCTATAAGAATGAGTTTGACGGCTCCGTGGCGCAGTGGCTTAGCAATTGAGTTGCAGCGCTAAGGGCCGCGGGTTCGAATCCCGCACGGAACAAGTATTTGTATGGCCTACAAATAATTGTTCTGGGTTTGCATGTTTATCCTTGTGCAATTTATGTTAGTAAACTGCCTCCACGATACAGGAGAAAATCGTTTTACTTTTTAAAAAGAAAAAAAAAGAATTGCTGGAATTAAATATGAATATCAAACTTTAATTAAAAACTCATAATGCTTATTAAAGTCCATGACGTGTTTGAGTATATTTATATATAAATCCTACTTACTTTCAGTACGTAGTACTATTATTTATTCTGTGCTTTTAAAATATTGTAATAAAAATCTGTGATTATAATATCAAAAAAGTATGTATCAAATTTGGTTTTTCGAATATTTTGTATTTGTACAGCGATCTTTTTGAGCACGAGCCGCTGCAAACAAGTGATACAGTATCCACGTCGGCGCGGCGGCCGAGCGTGGAATGAGTGAGTGAGACATTCTGCTCAAAACATCGTAAATTTCGGGATATCTCAGCCAAAATAAATAATTATAACTAAAAACAATCACAAAATTAACTATCATTTACATTTCATGGCTTCCCACTAGATTAGATAAACAGATTAAAAATGGATTGAGAAAAGTTATCCTTTTTACCCCTCCATGCAGACTTAATAAATCCACCATAAGCCACTAAAATCACTTTATTATGTAAAATAACAATGAATCAGAAACAATAATTTGACTTTCTGATAATGTGTTTTTATATCATTTATATGTACAATATCATTGTTAGATACGATTTCATGTGACATAACGTTGGAATCTTGATTTTAAGGCCCTAGTAGAACATCCTACACACTTCGCGCTTAAGGCATGCAATTGAAGAAATGTTAATTTGACAACTCGATCCTTAGAATACTAAATGAAACTAAGCTAAGTACTTATACTTTATATATACCCATTATATTTCTTGTTTACCGATCTATATAAATCGACTTTGGATAAAACTATATAAAGAGAAAATAAAAGATAAACATAGCAAGCAACACTTGTAAATAAGGGTGGGTTGGTAAGTAAAGTTATAGTTTATATACGTCGTCCTGCTGGGCATAAGCCGCCTTACATATCAGAGAGGTTTTAGGACGTGGGTTAGTGTTTACTAAAAGTAGGTTGATAGACTGCACAGCAGCTTTTATCGATAAAAGTTTTACAAGAAAATTTCAAGATAAAAATATGAAGCGTCTCAATGTGAAGCGTCGCAATGTGAAGCGTCGCTTCCGGTGCCTTTACACTCAACGCAGCGCTAACAGCACTTAAGAGGGCCCTTCCCGGCCCGTCTATCGTCAACGCGAGCATAGTTAAAAAGCTTGTTGTTTCATCCAGGGCAATGTTAGAAAAAGATGCAAAGCGAAAAAAGAGAGACGGCGCCTGAGCGTTCGGTTGGCATTCGGTAACTTACGGCCTCGCCACTGGCGCATAGCTATTCTATTCTCTGCGTTCCTACATTTAGTACCTAGATACCGTATTATTTTATTATATCACTCTTTGTCTAGTACAGACGTACCGCTTGGCCTCGGAGATATGTATGTGTTGTTTTTTACCAAACTAGGTATCGTACGTGCGCTATATTTGACATATTTTTTATGTTATAAATAATTTCCATTTAAAAAATAATATGTTGCAAATAAAAAAAAAACTGTCACTCAGAGTTGGTAGACATTTCCAGTATAACATGGCCTCGCTTTGTTTCAATTTCCCGTACAATAAGAGTACCGCATAAACTGGGTTATATACCTTGATTTGTCGTCGTGCGTACAACCCCGGCATGCAAACATTCACAACATATTAGTCGGCCGTTACATGCGCAAACATCAATACTCATACATAAACTGGACTCAGACTCAGTTTTGTTTTAGCAGGGAGTCCATGCAACTTTTTTTGTTCGTCCATGTTATAACTAAATAGAGAACGAAAATGTAAAGGTAAATTATTTATTCTGCTTATGGAGTAGCGGTATAAGCAGAATAAACGTTAGAATAAACGTCGTTGTAGTAGGTAAAACAGATGTCACTAAAAATAAAATGCAACGGCACATTGACGTAGCGCAGTCAACAAATTGAATTACCTACTAACAATTATTCCGAAAGACCTGAGAGCCGAACACGTGCGCCAGCGGCGTTCGTCATTCAACTCTCCCGTCTCACCCCGCTCCTACCCTGCACGACTAGTCCCCCGCATACCTCTTGCCGCCACTTGGCTAATAAGCAAGTGAGAACGCGATAATATTGAACGAAAATTAGTATGCGGAAATTTCATAAAACTTGTTCCAGGAAATACGTGTTTTTCAGTAAGCCACAAGCTTGTGAAATTAAGTTTTGTCATTTAGTCAATCTCCATTACATTCGCGAGGTTTTTATAAAATATTTTCTTTACTTATACAATTAATGAGTACATTATGAACGACCAAAGTTCAGGTAAAATTTGTGCAAAAAAGCAGATATTTGGAGGCTTATTCTGAATTAGTTTCTCCAAATTTAGATTTTTTGTTTAGATAGGAACCAAGGAAATATAGTGCACAAGATACCTTTTAGTTCAAAAAAATAAATAAATATTCAAAGAAAGATCTATTACAAAGCCATAATCACATACAAGTGTTTGTATGAAAAGTTAGACGGGTTGGCCGCTCTTAAGGTTAACGAGTTGTTTTTTTAAATAACCGGAAGGTAGTGGGTAAGTATAGCAAACGCTTATGTTGTAAATTCATTCGGTAATTTTATGAACTTTTATTGCAAGTTTATGTAATTTACAAACCTACAATAAATATATAAACATTTATCAGTTTCAATATGAATTCAAGTTCATATAAAGGTTGACGGCTACTCGCCGGTACTAAATTTATTTATCTTTCTTATTTTAAAGCAACAGTGACGAAAATAGTATTTTGATACTAGATCCTCCTTCCTAGAAGGAGTATTAGCGCGATTTCTGCCTAAATAAAACTATAATTAATTTAAAATGTTTTAAAACGATTTTACGACAAGATTATAATTTAAAATTCAAATTTACTTTTGCCTAATAACGAAACATTAATTTCCTCTTTTATTCGATTATCTACCACGTTGACTGACAACTTCAGAATAATTGGAAGCTATCAAACACAGAGGCAGGGCTTAATTCTAAGTCCGAAGTGGTTGTTTTCATGGTTATGTCCGATGTAATCTTTAATGCGATAACATCAAAGGAAAGGAAGGAGGAAGGAAGATTTTCAGACCCGAGTAAAATACAAAAAAGAGAAATAAAAAACAACTAGCCCCAAAAATCAAACATTAATATTTTTCACAAATTTTGACGTTAACTGACGCTTGAATTCAATACTCGAATTATAATAGCCAGATATTTAGAACTTTAAGACACACAGTTATCCTATAGAACATAAAGTAAGAAGAACAATGTGACCTAAGTTACTTAAATTTTACCGCGTGTTCGGTTGTTAAGGAAAAAACCTTTGTGTCTAAGGAATAAAAATATTTTAAAGACGTAAAGTTTGCCATCACGTAAGTAGTAGAACAGCGCAGCTAAGTAATTTAACTCGACAACCCTCACAAACGTGTGGATGGGCCCAGCTGTGGTACGTATTTATGCTGTTACTTTAACTTAAGTAAAGGTAGAGTCTGTTTACTGTGCACGATCGATAAATGCACGCTATATAGAAATTTTTGGCACATTTAAAACAAAACAAATCATGAATACTTCTATTGTGTACATTGTTGTCAATACTTGATTGTGAAAAATCTAAGCGGAAGTGGATACATCGTTCTATTAAATTAGCTATCAACAAAATGAAAGCGATTCATTACAAATAACGAACCGATACATTTAACAATACAAAGCGAAAATCAATTAAGTTAATGTCTAATTGTTTTGTTAACTTTAAAGTGAATTTTGTTTTAATCGTTCAGATTTAAGAAAATATCTATTAATCTGGTTCACTATGACATTGGGACGTAAAAACTAGTTTTATTTAAAGATGTATATAATTATCTGAAATAAACAAAGGAGAATGGGATTTTTGGGCCTGAAGTTAACTAATTGATTTATACTTTAAAAATTGGCAATATTTTTCTTAAGTAAAATACAAAAAAGTAGCTCTTTCTACAATCTAGATTTCGAAAAAACAATAAAATAAGAAATAAGTTAGAAAATCGATTGTAGTGCATTTTTATGGCAATAAATCTATTACCATAAAGAATACACTACTAAAATTCTCATTTCTAAACATTATGTTCGAATAAAGTACTTCTCATTTTAAAACGTGACTTAACAGTTCAAACTTCAAACTATTTACTTAAAAGAAAAAGACAGATTTTCGATTCAATTTGAACCAAGCTCAATATAATCGATTCTCGATTAAATTGAGCATTTAAATATCTATTTTAGATTATTTATCTATGTAAACTAGGGAAATAAATAATTGCGTACATATTTACAAAGTAATAATAAAAAATACAAAATGTCAAAATTACAACATGCAAGTAACAGTTACAACAATAATTCAAGTAATCGATCTCAGATCGATATCCCTAATATTCACGTCACTTAGGTGTTGTCGTTTTAACTTTCGTTAATCATTTCACCATTTCATTTCATTATTAACCACAGTGTTTTCGAATGAATGAATGAATATACTTTATTGTACACCACAAACAAATAAAAAAATTATATAACAAAAAACAGGTTAAATGTACAATTTGGCGGCCTTATCGCTACATAGCCATCTCTTCCGGGCAACTAAAGGTGTAGGTAGTGCAATATAATTATACAAAATATAATATCAATACTTGCAGTATATAGACAATAAATGCAATAAAATAACATATAAATAACTGACACATGAAATGATATAAATTACTAATACATAATAAAAGATAAAGTAACACATATAATATATACATAAACATACATATATAAGAGTATATAAACAAACTTACATATCTACCCAAAATACATAAATAAATTACAAATTTCCTCGAACAATAATATACAGCTGATAAATACAATAAATACATAATCACATAATTTATCCTAACGGTCTCCGAACGATTGAGACAAGTAATGTTCTTTAAGTAATCGCTTAAAGATTACAATATATTGTGCTTCACGTATATGCAAAGGTAGGATATTCCAGAGTTTATTAGACTCGACAGTGAAAGATTTATTAAAAAACGATGTTTTATGAGTTGGTACCCTTAAAACGAATTTTCTAGAAGAGCGTATAGGTTCGCCCGGAAGCCCCACAAAATTACATTTCTCTTTTAGATAAGAAGGACCAGAAGGACGAAATAATACACAATACAGAATAGAAAGAATATGCATGTTCCGGCGAAGTCAGATAGGTAACCACTTGAGACGTGAGCGAAATTGGAATATATGGTCATATTTGCGCAATCCAAATATGAACCGAATACTAGTATTTTGAAGTCTCTCAAGCTTATTTAGCTGGTTCTCAGTTATGTCTTCATAGCTTGCGTCAGCATATTCGAGGATCGGAAGAAGAAGAGACGGTGCGAGCATAATTTTTGTAGGAATGGGAAGAAATGATCGAAGGCGACGCAGTGAACAAAGAGCGACAAAGGTTTTCTTACTTTCCTTATTCAGTTGGCGTATCCAATTTAAGGAATTATCAATATAAATACCAAGGTTTTTGACATTATCAAAGTAAGGGATGTTGCTTCATAAAACATTTAATAAAATTGGTCAAAAACTCACAAACTTTTTTTTTCATTTATTTTGGCAACAAACAGTCAATTTCTTAATATTTAGTTTACATTTTACATTTACACGTGACAATAATTTAAAATTAAAAATTTTGTACAGCCGACTTCAATATAAGCGACTTTAATATAGGTTATTTAAGAATAACTCAATAACCATTAGTCTGACCTTGATCAAATTCATATGGGACCATACGAGAACTATCAGCTTTCATATAAAAAAGAGTCATCGAAATCGGTTCGCCCAGTACAAAGTTATGAGGTAACACACATAAAAAAACATACACTCGAATTGAGTACCGTCTCCTTTTTGGAAGTCGGCAGAAAAGACCAAATAGTGCCAATAAATCTACATTAACAGACCATTTTATTTACATTGTGAGATAACATAGTCGGGCAAGTTATTAAGAATAATCGTAATCGCAATGTTACTGCAAAAACTTTTTAAAATTTATTTTAAGAAGATAAGAACTAGTGCTAAAAAGATCTATTTCTGAAAAATGTTTGTTATACATGTTGGTGAAACGACATATAAAAGAGTTACGTGCATAGTTTTTATGAAACCGAGGAGGAATGAATAGTGGCAACGAACGTGAGGAGCGCACTGGAAAACGAACGCTTGCTGGAAATGAAAACATAGACAAAAGAGTCGGTGAATCTATTAATGAGTTTTTAATTTTATTTAGAAGAATAATGTCAAACATTTTACGTCGGTCAAAAAGACTTAGCATTTTGTGTCTGCACAAAGCTTTATTATATGATTCGTTCTCAATACCATAACGATAGTTAAGGGATTTATAAAACTTTTTTTGTACTTTTTCAATCCTCTCAATATGTATTTGATAAGAGGGGCTCCATACCGTGCTGCGAAAATCAAGGATTGAACGTACAAAAGAAAAGTATAACAGTTTGAGAGTTATACCTTTATTAAATGGTTTTGTTTTTCTTAAAATAAAACTCAAACTTCGAAAAGCTTTACTTATAATATGGTCTATATGAGAGTTAAAAGATAATTTTGAGTCTACTATTAAGCCAAGATCTCTTGTTGTAGTAACCCCTTTTTAGAATGATGCCATTCAGACAATATTCAAAATTTATTTGGTTGACTTTACGTGAAAAAGATAACACATGACATTTGTCAGTATTAAGATATAATTGATTAGTAACACAATATTTTTCTAAAGCAAGCAAATCTTGTTGCATTTTGAGACAGTCGTCTCTTGACTTAACAATTTTATATATTTTGGCATCATCAGCGTAAAGAAGATGTTGACTCTCATTTAAAGTTTGTTCAATATCATTAATATATAAGGAAAACAGGAGCGGGCCAAGATGAGATCCTTGAGGAACACCTGAAGGTATAGGTAGAAATTTTGAGATGAATCCCTTAATACAAACAGCTTGACTTCTATTTGTTATGTACGATTCAATCCATCTAAGAAGGTTGCCATGTACACCTGCCTTTGCGAGCTTTGCTATTAGTAAACTGTGTTTAATTTTGTCAAAGGCTTTCGAGAAATCAGTGTACACGACATCCACTTGTAGATTGTCATCCATGGCTCTTCGCAAATATTCTGTGAAAGTTATCATAGTCGTATCAACACTTCTGCCCTTGAAAAATCCATGTTGTTGTTGAGATATGTATTGACGAACAGAGAGCGATAAGTAAAAAGTAATAATTTTCTAAAGGACCTTCCCCAACACACATAATTTCGAGATAGGTCTATACTCGGTTACTATATCTTTGTTATTATTTTTTGGAATAGGCGTTATTAAAGAGTATTTCCATATGTTGGGGAACACTCCACTTTTGACAGATGTGCGGAAAATTAATGTTACCGGAACTGCGAGTTCATTTGCATATTTCGAAATAAGAAGAGGATGAATAAAATCTGAACCCGCGCCTTTATTGATATTAACTTTTTGTAATTCTTTAAGAACTTAGCCACAGCTTATATCAATTAAATTTGTATCTAAAGTAGTAAGTGATATTTGACTAATCGGGTAATCTTGGTGACTAACATTGCTTACGGTTGTAAATACGGAATGGAAGTATTCATTGAAGGCATTACAAATATCTATACCACCAGAAATAACTTTACCTTTGTACAACATCTTTTCAGGAAAATCGCTAGTGGTATTTTTCGAATTTCTAAAAGACCATAAAAACTTAGGATGTGTTTTTATTTTATTTTCCGAAAATTCAATTAAGTTTTTATAACAGTCACGCAGCATTTTTTTAAATCTGCTTCTTAATAATGAAAATATTTGATAGTCACTCATGTTGCCGTATACCTTCCATTTTTTATGATATTTATATTTTTCTTTCGATAATTTAACAAGGGGCTTAGTATACCACACTGGGTATTTTAAATTACAATTAAAATTACAAACGGGAACATATTAAAATATCATTTAAAATTATAAAGTAGTTTGTCATGCATTCAACATCGGCCATATAACAAAATTTTTCTTGCCATTTAATAGATTTTAAGGCCTTTTTATAGATAAGAAGTCAGTTTTGTGATACTGTTTTTTGTACCTCTGCATGGGTTGAGTGTAGGCGCAAAACTTAGTTTTAAATCAATTTCTAATGCCTTATGATGAGGATCCTCTGTAACAAGTGGAAGTTTGCAAGATGATACTTGACAAGTTTTATTACAAAAAAACTAAATCTAAAAGCCTGCCGTTTGCGTTAAGTTGATTATTGTGTTACGATAATAAGGATAAACTCATAAAGTCAGCTGTAAGACCAGCTAAGCTATCGTTATTTGTATGTATATCTAGGGAATTAGTACATGTATTATAAGACCAATGAGCATGACTGACGTTGAAGTCGCCGAGTACGAGAAATACATCATCAGAATTACGAATTATAAAATCACTAACTCTATCGTAAAAACAACTCAACAACAATTCGTGATAATTACCGTGCGCAATATACGTTGATATTATATGCAAGGAGCGAGATGCGTTATGGGAGCGAGGAGTGAAGGTGGTGGGACAAGTGTGAATGTGAAACGGCACCGTCACCGTCACCCATACTTCTTCAGCGAGCGGTGGCGCGCGCATGTCAGTTCGGTGCGTTGCGCAAAGATCGCGGCGCACCGCTATTATTACTCCACCTCCGCGCCAGTGTCCGCTAGCAGTTAGGTTACGATCGCATCGATATATCTCGTAGCCGCTATCAAAGAACTTACAGTTATGAAAATTATCACTAAGCCAGGACTCTGTAACACATATTACATCATAGTTATTACATAGAACACCTTCTAAAAAAGAGTGTGATTTAGTGCGTAGTCCCCTCACGTTTTGATAGTAAATAGAAAAGTTAATGTTACCGTATTTTATAGTATAGTATTTTATTATGATATTTATTAGAGTTCCACCAACACAAAAATATGTAGTAATAAATACAAACACTTAGGACTAATTACAAAAGTTCTTTTCATACTCATAAGCCTTAAACTATTATTAAAGAGACAATAACATAATAAAAGTGGGGCGATAGATGGAAAGAAATATAGTCATTTTATTTTCATAAGATTGGCTTGGCAAGCCACTAGTAAGGCTTTGGAAGTGTCGTTTTTACGTACCATAATTTGACATTCGGACAACCAAATATACTTGTAATTATTTTCTTTGACGAGAAGCCGAGCTTGCTTATACAAAAGTTTGTTATTCGGTGTTAAGTGATCACTTATGAATATTGGTTTAGATGGGCCGCCCAATCCAGCATCAGCGGTAGTTAAACCTCTTCGGGCGCGCACAGCAGCAAGCATTTCTCTCTTACGTTGTCTTTGCGTGAACCTCACGATGATGTTGGGTATTGAAAATAAATCGCGTGAGGGTTGACCATTGTACGAAACTGTGTCCTTTTTATTTTTCGGAATAAAACGCTGCACGCGATGTATGCTATCAATATCTGTCGAAGCTAGAGAAAACCCAATCTTATTTGCTATGTTATGGACAACACTCATCAGATTCTCTCCTTTCACGGTAGGTATCCCAGATATCTCCAAGTTATTTATTCTTCCCTGCTGCTCCTTAAAGCGAAGTTGTTGAGAAAGATTATTAATAATTGATCGTGATTCTTCAGCATCATTCATTTTATCTTGTGATTATTAATATTATTGTTTGATATCAACTGGTCGACTTCTTTTTTGATTGATGATTGCTCTTCCATAGTTTTTGAATAGTGACGTTTATTTCACGTATTTCTTGTCTAAATATAAACAGGTCATCGCGTAATGCGTTCATAGTGCTATTTATTTTTTGGTTTTGAATTTCAAGAACAGACTGAAAAGAACTCATTATTTTATTTTGAAAGTCAGACAGTATTTCTTGATAGTTGCAGTGACAATCTGGTGATTTTCGTTTTCTTTGCATGATATTAATAGGAACATCATCGTGTATTTGGATAAATCTGGCTGTGATGAGGAACATCCACTTGGTGGCGTTCTTGAAACACTCATTTTTTCCCGGTAAAATGTGAAAGAAGGTAAAAATATAATGACGCGACAGAAAAATGATGCACAGGCTATAGCTATGTTATTATTCACTATCCCTCTTACACAGGTTAAGTTATTGCACTTGAGACAAGAGCGAGAACAATGTTCGCTACGGTTGGCGCTTGACGTATGCTACACTCAAACACATCAATTACAATGGCTTTGAGGCAATTACAGTGGAATTGTACATAACATAAAGCGCAAAATGTTTTGCAGTTATTTATAGGAAAAATAGCGAAACTTAACAAGCGTCCGACTATGCAAGAGCGCACTTATAGACTGACTTTTAACTTACATAAATATTTACAAGCTGGCCCGGCAGACATTGATCTGCCTTTTCTAGTAGATAACGCGATTTTGAACTCACTCCGGACATAAGGCAGCATCCCTTGGCATTTTTTATCGAATCTACCACGGGGAGTGCTCTGAGGAATTTTTCGGATGCATTCCAGCCGCCAAATTTCACGCACCAAACTCTCAATAAAATTATGTATTGTAATTTTTAGTGCAGATTTACCACATTCTCGGCGGTAAAAAAAAACAACGTGAGGAAACCAGCATTTCTGAGGTATAAAACATTTCGAAGACATATTATAAAGTCTGTCAACATGGACCGAAGGATCGTGGTGGACTTATTGGTCTAAGAACCTCGCTGTAAGAAAAAGAAGACTTTTTCCTTTTTTAAAGTATTTTTACAAAAGAAGGTATGAAAATTAGGTTAATAAACACCGACCTGTAAGAAAGTATAATCCATTCTACACAAAGCGTCAGAATGTATCACTAAAACGTTCGATGTCTGTCTGACTATCGTATTTATGTTTCCATCGGGTACATTGATTCGCACATGAATATCACTAACTATTGCTCTAGTTATTTCCATAGCCTAAGAGTTGAGCGAACAGATATATTCTTAGAATTTCTTATGTCAATTAATCTTGATGGCAACTTTTCTGCGCCAGCAAAATGTAACACGCCAGTTCGACGTACGGTATAATGAGATGTTATTATTTCATCCTGTGAATAATATTAACGCGATCAATGAAGTTTATCCTATATAAAATCGATATTGTACACTTACGAGTAATATCACACACTAATTTTATCCTTTAACTAAAATCTGTTTAGAATGTTGTTAAAATTGTGGTGTCTTTTATATGTTCAATATGGATATAGATAAAAGTAATGTAATTACATTACTTTTATATATTTCAAAAAGCCATTCAAAATCCTTTTGATATATAACTTATGTCAACAAACTGTACTTCGAAAGGCTGTCGAAAATGATTGTAGAGAAGTAAAAATATATCGATAGCAACGCCGCAAGCCAATCCAAGTTCGATGCCGAAAGCTAGACAGCAAATAAAGGCAAGGGGTATCAGGTCCAATCTGAGAAGCACATTACAATTTATTTCTGCGAAGGTTTATTTTAGCAAAAAAAGTTTTTCAGTTTAAGCCAATTATATATGTAGCTAAACAAATATCACCTATTATTATTTAAACAAATTGGACGTTAAAAGAACTTAATTTTTACAAAAAGGGAACCATTAATTTAATGCAGTTAATGGTTTTGGTCGATTTATTCCAGCCTATTAAAATTCCACTAGTAAACATTGACTTCCTCTATAGAGTGCATCATTTGCCACAGTTGCCGCGCTTAGCAGGCGATAGCATCCGCAGTTTTTTTATTACTTTGAGCTATTATCAGGAAGATGCTGCTGTCCATCTCCTGTTTCATTTCCACGGCGCCTCTTACCACACGATTATATGGGGTGGTGAGTATATTCCTTCTATAGGCTCATGTCCAGCAGTATACTGCTAAAGAAGAAGGAAGATATAGCGGATATTAAATGATTTAATATATAACACGGATACTCACGTATGTATATTATTACTCTAAGCACGAACATAATGCAACATCACATGACGGAAATCAATTAGTTCATACTGCGATATCAGTTCAAAATATAAAATTAAACTGGAGGTAACGCAATAATAACAATAAAAATAATTTAAAAATATATCTATATATTATATTATTTATTTTCTATTTAATTTAAGCGTGAGTATAGCAAAAGCGCAACCGAAATACCTTTAAACGTATTTCTGTAATTCAAATTATTTTTAATCACGCAGTATTGCACTCTGCAGTAACAATTTCATTGATTGATATCGATTATTATGTTTCTACTGTAGCAACAGCATCAAACACCAGTAATACTCGTATACATCTTGTGTTTTATTTATTAAGTTTAGGATATATAACCTAACTTTATTTAAAGTGATTTTTTACTGACTTAGAACTCAATGATTACATAGTAAAATAGCATAATAACATGTTAATAATGTTAGAGAGGTAATGATGTTGGCGAGAATATTTTGTTGCATTATAGTTGATAAAATGATACTCTTAAAACTAATTTAAATAGTCAGTTTTCTTAAATCGGCTCTAGATTTATCTATAAGTTTATATATTCCAAAAAAGTGATTTTCTAGAGGAAATCTAAGAGTAGATTAGAAGCCAATAACGTCTGAATAGAAAAATATATTGGATTATCAAATTCTTCAAACAAAAAAAAGCGAATAAGTTGTAACGTGTAATTAGGTGCAGTATTTGTGAGTACTTTATTACTCTAGTGTATAGAAGAAATATTTGCAGAAATTAACCTTTTCCCCAAATAATTTACTAACTGCTTGTAGTGCATAATTTCTTTATTATAGCTACATCCACCATATGTAGAACGGCACACATAATGAACACAGAAAGCGCCGCTCGGGGTATAAAATAGAAGTAAGGCGTTAATAACGCAAGGGTCAATAAAACTATTTCACATGTACAAAAACACAATGAAACTGATGTTAATACAATAATTGGGTTTAACGAAATAAAAAAAAAATTGCAGCCTAGATATATTTTATTTCTGAGTTAGATGAATAAAGACATTTAGTTAAACTAAGACTGAATAAGATACGATTCCTACGAACATATTTTAGTTAGTGAATGGCGTAAGTTAATCCATCACCCTATTTCAACCCGTGTGAGGCGTCACAAGAAATATGAAAGACGACGATAAGAAGGATTTCTAATTGATTCTAAAAGATTTTCTAATTGGGGTTCCCAGAAATATTTCAGGGCTTTAAATCGATGGCGGTATAACCATCTTTTTTACTTTAAATTGACTTAATAGCCCGTGCTAAATCCAGTCTCAATTGTTACTTGTGGTCAATTAGAGCAAGGGAACCTCAATCCATAGAGTCTACCTTTAATAATTATTTTTGAGATGCTTATTCTGCAGTATTTCGTTATATTCGTTTTTATTTTTTAATTTTTAAACCCAAAGAATCAATACCGATTATGTCTAGTATGTATGTGTACACTACAAACTGATTCATAACGAAAAAAATAATTCAAAAGCTCATAAAGGGTTAGTACTTATATAGGTTAGTACGTATAAGCAGTCAGCATTAATAATCATTTCATACAAGATATTCTGCAGTACTGCTCTGCTAACATTTGAATAAATGTTTCACTGTCCGCAATTCTAAATGTCTTCTTTGAAATCGACAAAGTGGCGCAACTCTTGGTGGAAAAATTGTCTCAAGATAATTCAAAAAAGTGTTAAAAATTTGCAAATTAACAAAAAAATCATAAATACCACTATAAAAACCCCGCTGCTGGAGTTCTTATAACTGATGTGTCTCTTACAGCGCTACGTGTGAATGAACCGTTTACTGGATAAGATCCAAAGAAAGCGCCTATCATATTGCAAGCTCCGAAAGTGACAATTTCTTGAGTTGCGTCCAACGTTTTGCCTCTGACTGAAATATATAATGACTGTCAAATATCAACCATGTTTTCAATTTACGAAAATTTTTCCTCTTCATAAACAGCCTGTAAAAGTTCATTACTGGACATATGGCTCTCCAGTTGTGGGAAAGATCTGCCATAATTGCCACGATAAGCTGACGGTTTAGAGACCATATAACAATAGGTCCCACACCTTTGATTATACTTTACACCACTGCCGGTCTATTTAACCGTGTGGCGTAAAGGAAATGATTCTACTGCCATCATTTCACACATCCGGCTCTTATTCCATTCATGGAATGAAATTAGGTGAGAGATTCCCTGACACTAACCTCAAACGACCAAATAATCGTAAGGCCTGTTGCATTAATTGTAATTGTATTCGGCAGTGGACCGACGCACTTACGCCCGACGTTTTACTTTTCGTTGTGTTAAGTCATAGACCAATTTCTGTATTGGAGTACCTTCTATACATTCTATACTATCTGTACTATACTATACCATTTATTTTTAGTTCATCAACATACGATATTAACTTAAATAGCTTAAATCATACGTCATTTATGACTTATTTTCTACTCCGGAAAACTATAAAAGAAGAAAGTAATAACTCTTTATATTATATCTCTTTTTTTGAAAAATTCAATATTAAGATTTAGACTTACAAAAAGCCTTGAGAATAGCAACATTAGATATAATTCCAACTAAGGTAACCACAATTAATCCAGATCCGAGATGTTCAAACATTTTCCCTGCAGTGGAACGGCGGCAGTTGTGGTATATGCAACGCCGGCGTAATAGTACCTGGAATATTTGATAAAGGTTGTATTTTAAAGAAATATAATATTGCGAAACTGTGATATAAACAGTTAATACACATACCCATTACACTAATATATAGAGACAACATATACAACATACTTTTTAGATCGTTATATATTTTGTTTAATTAGATAGAGCATCACACCACAAACATTATGCTAAATAATTCTTATTCATCAATTCTTATATTTTTTAGTCCATGGATTTATGCTCCACGCTCTACCAATGTCTATTTTTAATATATGTGAGCGTAAAAATGATATTTTCATTAATATTATGTATATTCAGTTTACTGCAGCGCATCACAAGTCCACTGCAGAAAATAGACCTCCACCATAGATTGCCACAAAGTACGGTCTTGAGCCAGCTGCATCTATAGAGCTGATTGGTTCTTCGAACTATATGGTTGACATATTGCTACTTCAACTTACTGGTCCGCGAGGCTATGTGAGTTATTCTTATTCTACTGCGGATATCCTCGTTACAATTTTTTCCCACGGATCACGTCTCGTTCCAATTCCGTAAGTACATCATTGGTAAAACGCACCGGTTGTACACTTTGGCATAACATTCTCTTGATTGAAGTTGGGCTTACCGGATAGGAAATTTAATCTCAGGAAAACATAGTCTTTAACAACCTCGGGCGTAATGTTCCTAACAACTACTGGTATAGGTGTATGATACACCTATGTATATACACACAGACGTTAGATATCATTTTTGTTCATGTTCAACCATAAGATCCACCTGTTGGAAAATACTGCAAGGGTCTTTGAACATAGTGCCAAGATCCTACAGTGATTCTTCTTTTAAGTAACTTGGATTATATTGCAATTTAACGGATTCACCCTAAGATTTTGCCTCTTAAATAATAGCCAAGTGAGAAAAATCACAAAAAATTACTTTTTTACTCCCTTTAATGACTTATACCTACAAAAATAAGACATTTTTCTTGATAGCCTATATATCCGGAAAACAATTTATAAATAGGTAATTCACTTTTGTGTCAACAATTGCCAACTATTTTTCCATGTGTACATTATATTATATCTATGAGTACATTTTATATGTATACTAGCTGACCAGGCAGACGTTGTTCTGCCCTTTCCGAACAACCATTTACTTTACCAAAAAAACTCCTGAAATTAGCAATAAAAAAATTTAGGGTCACTTATCGGGATAAAAATTATCCTATCTCTCAAGTTGGACCAAACTGCACACAGTCTGCAAAATCTCATTGAAATCGGTTCCATCTGTTGAATACTTACAGCAACACGTGGTGGTTATACTATTAAATTGTAGCTTATATTAAACGTTGGTATTTTTAACATAGCTCCATCTATTGAATATTTACTCAATCCAATCAACAGATATCGTCATCTGACAGAATCGTTTGGAGCTTACAGAAAATTGTGACTGTCAAATAATAGGCAAATAATTTTCAATAAAATAATATTGTATTGCGACTATAAATCGAGATGTAAGCTATCCTATCTTTTAAGTTGGACCAAACTGCACACAGTGTGCAAAATTTCATTGAAATCAGTTCAGTAGTTTAAGAGTTCATCGCGGACAAACAACGTGACACGTAATTTTTATATATAAAGATAAGTCATTTATTGTAGAATTTCTCTGTTACTGTTTGAAAATATATTTTATTGTATAATTCACATTATTTCTACCAGCAAACTTTCTTAAAACGTTATGAGATCAATATTTCTTAATCTATCGGATGCCATTAAATATCATGAAACCTTCCTCAGTCGACCCTTATGATACCCACAGGATGAAATAGGGTGATAGATTCCTGCTACCTCAAAGCGTTTGCATACAATATTGTAAATTATGCTTATTTAAAATAAAATAAAAATATTGTTGGTATAATCTATCTTCCCTAAAAATGATATTTTGTTAATTTATTTATTAAGAAGTAACATAATACACAAATCACAAACAAATCAAATCTAACGTAGCTAGTCGCAACTTTAAGTTTTTCGTAACATGTAATTTGCTTAAAGTCATATTAGAAACCCTACATTCTGTACTGATTTTATAGAAAAAAACCGTATCACAGTAACGCAGTATTCTCCGTTATGAAGTAATTAAACATTGTTGGGACTTATGTAATAAACAAATACAAAAATTTGAAGGTAGACCGTGTTCTTTTTATACAAAATAATAACAGTGATTTTACTAAAACATAGTACATACAACAAAACTTCCGATGCTTTGTTAATTCTTTTCCTATATATATTTTTTATTCACCTTTTCTAAATATTCAAATCAGTAACTATAAAGCTAGGATATATAAAGTAATAAGTAAACGGATCATTTCTTAAAGTTTAATTTAAATAAAATGTGTATGGAGATTAAGCTGAGCGTGAGATTTAGTTGTACTTATACGCTAATATTATTTTAATTAATGTATTAAAAATGTATACATAAATATAAATGGTGTGTTATTTATGTGTTATGATGTGTAGTGTAAGTTCTTCAATTCATGCTTGGGTTAACGACTTTAAGATGTTTTCTGTTTCTTCGTAGTTCAGTTTTTTGAAAAAGGTATTTAAATGTTTTTTAAGTGATAAGTATTGTCTTTTCTTAATGTTTATTTATTAATTAATTTTATTGTAAACTATTGGACCAAGAAATTTACAAAAAGAATGAGCAAATTTTGTTTTGTATCTAGGAATGTTGAAAACTAAATCCTGTCTTCGGTTTCCAGAAGATTTCACAGAGGGCTGTTTATGCTGCCGTAATATAAGTTGCTTTAAGAAAAGTTTTCGCACAGTAGAATGTTAATTTCTTTATATAGATTATGAGTTGGATACCTATAAATTTTAAAATACATAGTTTTTAATACTTTTCTTTGTGCACTTTCTAGCTTAAGTAAAAGAGTTTTACATGCACCACTCCATGATAATACGCAGTATTGTAATATTGATTGACAAAATGAATGGTAAACTGAGATAAGCAATCTTTATAACATTCATGGCGCAGATTCTTAAAGATATAGGCTAGGCGTCGAACCCTTCTAGACATGGTATCTATATGTTTATCCCATTTTAAATGTTGATCCAAAATTACACCTAGATATGTGACAGAATCTATTCTCGAAATATTCTTACACACACAATTTAATTTATTAAAGCAGTTGTGACATTCAATGTTATATGTGTCTCGTTTGGGTAAAGAGTTTGACCTTATTCCTTATGCAATATACTTAGTTTTATCAATGTTTAAGGTAAGTAAATTATTATCCAAACATTTGCTAACAGTGTTAAGACCTTCCTCCGCAATTTTAAAAGTAGTGTACCATGACTTTTAACTAAAGGTAAGAACTGTATTATCTAAATAACTGAGTATTTTTTCGTTTTTAAGCACCAATCTACATAAACCATCTATATAGATCAAGAATAACGTAGGTCCCATGATACTACCCTGCATATGAAATCAATATTTCAACATATAAATAGAGTTTAAAGTATGATGTTTCTGTTTTGATGGAATTTAAAATATTCGTTTGTAGTTTTTTACGCAACAATTATAACATTTTATACTCAAAAAATATTTGACATTCTATTTTTTAGCTTTCAATTATTTTTACATTCAGTGTTTGAGTTATACTTCGATGTTTAAACAGCTCGTAAAATAGATACTGCTCTTGGAGAGGATACGACTAACGAGTAGACACTCAGTAGTGAAAACGAGTGGAATGAGCCCCAAGGAAAACCATATACTAAGGTATATAACGACGAGTAAGAAGTAATGGTGGAAGCCGATCCTTATCAAGCAACCAAGTAATTAACATATATGTATGTGTCCCAAGATTTAAGTGATGTACATAGAAGAGTACGTATTGAAGCTTGGCATTGCTTTGCATCTACATTTATTTTCGATTAAGAATCACAATGCAGATGCGTTGTTACCCCTAAGTGCACGGTTTCCAGTAAAAGGGGTGCCTGGTTCTCTGCACTCACCATACGAAACACAATAGAATAGAATATAATAGAATAGAATATTTTTTATTCAATATTGATTATTACATAATTCTTATTGAAAGGCATTTTTTATTTACCAGCATTGAGCAGCTATTTTACGCTGGTATTCTGTGAGAGCGTGGTCCTTCCCTGGTCGAGCCGATCCATTCGTACTACTACCAAAATATAGCTGCAGCGTGGCACTACTACGTCCAAACTATGGTGATGTGGTGTGTGGTGGACTGTGTTATCATTGGCACCTTTATTTGAAACAAAGCCATTACCACGTATTTATGAATCAAACATACATACATAAGCTGTGTTTAATAACATCTGTTTTGAACTTTTAAAATCGTCAAAACTCACAAAAAATATCCACTGCCGAAACACTCGCATGCAACTTTCCATGTTCAAAAGTTCCAGAGGCTACAAAAGGCGTCAATTTTTTCTTTCTTGTGTTATCTGAGCTGCCAGGTGCACCATCATAATCATTACAGCCTTTCACAAGTCCACTGCTGAACATAGGCCTCCCCCAAGGAATGCCACAAAGCACGGTCCCGAGCCACCTGCATCCATCGACTTCCTGCATGTCTTACCAGGTCGTCACTCCATCTTGTGGGGGGACGCCCTAAACTTCGCCTACCGGTACGAGGCTGCCACTCGAGAACCTTTCTTCCCCATCGGTTGTCGGTTCTTCGAGCTATATGGCCAGCCCATTGCCACTTCAGGTTAGTAATCCGTTGGGCTATGTCGGTCACTCTGGTTCTCCAGCGGATATCCTCATTTCTAAGTTTATCGAGCAGAGAAACTCCGAGCATAGCCCTCTCTATAGCTCACTGAGCAACCTTGAGCTTCCTCATCCAGCCAGCATTGAAGGACCACGTCTCAGTTCCATAGGTCATCACTGGCAACACATACTGGTTGTACAGTCTCGTTTTCAAGTTTTGAGGTATACCTGACAAGATGTGCCGTAATTTCCCGAACGCTGCCCAACCGGGTTGAATCCGTCAATTTTTTTACTTTACTATGAACAAAATTATCAGAGACAATAATAAGCAGCTTAGAAGCAATAACATTAATTTTGTATATAAGTACAAAAAGCCTACAAAGAGTGGGTTAATGCTTTTATTATTTAATATGTTGCATAACATGCTAATAAGTTAATGTTATAATCGTTCCAAAGCAAGTTTTATCCCTAATTTCTTGTTGTTTTTATGTACCAACTTAAATACCAAATTACCAGTAAGTATCAAATGGTTGCCTTTGTCTCGATAAAATAGGAAATCCAATATAGATGCTATTACAACCACGACGGCATTTCTTGAGACGCCTACAAACCATAACGTCCTTTGAATTATAATCGCACTGCGGCGGCCTTTATCATCTTGTTGATTTTTAAAACGAACATCTTTCATAGCCTGTGTATTAAAACTGTATAAAACATTTTCTTTTGTTGAATAAAACAATTTCATTCAGTTATTTATATATGATAAATAAAATTCTTATTTTTTCTTATATTTTCTTTGTTTTTAAACATTATCCCCTCCCTAAGATTTTCTCTTGTATCCTAGAGGAGTTTGTATGCATATATTGTACATGTACAAATATTCAAACCCAGAATAATTATTTGCAGAACATCCGCTAGTTTATTATAATGACGACTGCCAATATATTTCATAAATTCATATACCATTAAAATGATTTTAGCTTAACTTTGCAAGATTTTTCAAAACATTAAAACGACCAATGAGGTAAAAACCCACTTTATATTAAATGGCTACTGCAGCCCGTACACCTGAAACTAACTGCAGATCTAAAAAAAGCTACACTTGTGTTGACCACATTAGAAATCTCATAGACTGTAATTTATAGGGTGTATGTTCATATAATTGGCCTTACTAATTGGCCCCTTAAATTTTTTTTGGATTTGAGTCGGTTTGATTCGCAATATTGGAAACTTATAAAAATTCCATGAATGCAGCCTTCTTAAGAATAAAATCAGCCTTCTTTAAAATAAAATAAAAATTCCCTTTAAGCATAATACGTTTAAATTCACAAAAATATAAAGTTACCCCCCCCCACTCTTAAATTTCCTCCTATATCGTGAAAGTTAGCAGGCAGGCCATTAATTTATGTGTACTCATGAATAGTTTTTACGTGATAGATCAGGCAAGGCATAAGTGTGTACCGTCATTGCTATGATTACCTCATCATCATCATCATTACGGCCTTTCATAAGTCCACTGCTGAACATAGGCCTCCCCCAAAGAATGCCACAAAGCACGGTCCTGAGCCACCTGCATCCAATGACTTCCTGCATGTCTTACCAGGTCGTCACTCCATCTCGTGGGGGGTCGCCCTACACTTCACCTACCGGTACGAGGCTACCACTCAAGAAGCTTTCTTTTCCATCGGTTGTAAGTCATTAAACATAGTGTCCTCCAGCGATTCGGCCATAAGGACATCGTCGGCAAATTAAAGGTGAGTGATGTACTCGCCATTGATGTTATTACCGTAACTTTTCCTGTCGAGAAGCTTTAAAACGTCTTCCAATACAGCGGTGAAGAGTTTCGGGGATATAACGTCACCCTGTCTTACACTTCTCTGCAATTGGCTAGGTTTCATACTCTGGTTCTGTACTCGGATAGCCATCGTAGCCCTACTGTACAAGTACTTCAACACTTCGATATACCGACAGTCAACTTGGCACCGCTGAAGGGACTTCAGCACCGCTCGAATTTCGACGGAATCAAAGGCTTTCTCATAGTCCACATACGCCAGGCATAGTGGTAAATTGTACTCCTCGGACTTCTGTACAACTTGCCGAAGGGTATGTATGTGGTCTATGGTGCTAAAGCCCTTTCGAAAACCGGCTTGTTCGGGAGGCTGAAAGTCGTCAAGTCTGCGTGCGAGACGATTCGTAATGACTCTCGAAAACAGCACGTAGACGCGGCTCAGAAGGGAAACCGGTATGTAGTTCTTCAAGAGAATATTGTCACCTTTTTTAAAGAACATGTTGACCGCACTTCTGCTCCATGCCTCCGGTGTAATGCCACCATGGAGGACGGAATTAAAGAGCCTCTGAAGGACTTCCAGTACCGGTTTTCTGTTTTCTGTCACACGAAAGCATTGATTGAGGAAGTACGTGAAAGGTGTAGAATGGAAGCGGACGAAAGGTTGTCGCACAACTTTAAGGAGAACTCCAAACTCTTCTGAAAAGAGGTTGAAAGGACCCGGAGTGGTGCGGCGGCCTTAAGAATGAACAAAGTGATTTCGAGAACTAATGACGTCCTCACAGAAAAATCGGACGTCATGCAGAGATGGCGCGAATTTTATAGAGAAATGTATGCGTGTGATGATCTTAGTGAGGGATCCGGGGATGACGCCGTGACTGGTACGCCAGACCTGGAGCTCGATGACACTGAGGTCATCAGTATGAAAGAGATTGAACGTGTGATTCGAAGTTTGAAATGTGTTTTTTTTATAGGATTAGGGTGAAAAACGAGCACACAGTCCACCTGATGGTAAGTGGTTTCTGCGGCTCATAGACATTTACATCTATCCCCTGTTACAGATCAAAATGCAGATGCGTTTTCACCTGTGAGGACTAGGATGGAATGCCTTATTTCCAGTAAAAAAGGGCCTCCGGCCACCTGCACTCACCAAGCGAAACGCATAGGTAAACCTCTATTTCACGCTGGTATTCTGTGAGGTCGTGGTACGTGGCTCGAGCCGGCCCATCCATGCGACAACAAAAGCTGCCGCCTGTTTCTACCACTGTTAGTAAGGCTGCGGGACTAGACAGAGTTACTGCTGAAATGGTCAAGAATGGTGGGCATCGCGTCTGGGACAGCTTTCATCTGCTGTGCAATTTGTGCTGGTGGACGGAGGATGTCCCGGATGATTGGCGATCCGCAGTCATTGTGCCTTTATATAAAGGTAAAGGTTCACATTTTGACTGCGGGTGCTATCGGGCGATCAGCTTGACCAGTTTAGCAAGTAAAGTTTACTCGAAGGTTTTGACACGTAGGATGCAAGAGAAATCGGAAAGATTTCTATGGGAGGCACAATGCGGATTTAGACCTGGAAGAGGATGCACGGATCAAATGTTTTCTCTCCGTATGATCACGGAGAAGCTTCTGGCTGCTAAGCAGAGGATTTTCTGTGCTTTTTTGGATCTTGAAAAAGCATTTGATAAGGTTTTAAGGAAGAAAATGTGGGAACTGTTGCCGGGGGTACGGTGTGGATGGTCGATTGCTAAGGGATGTGCAGTCACATTACTGTGATTGTAAAGCCTGTGTGCGGGTAGGACATGACCTGTCACCCATGTTTAGCGTCCAAACGGGCGTAAAACAGGTTTGTGTCATGTCTTCCTGGCTGTTCATACTGTATCTCGACAGCTGTTTACATAAGCTGAAAAATAGCTGTTTGGGTGTGAAATTGGGTGACATTAATGTAAATTGTCTGCTGTATGCTGATGATGCAGTGCTTATTGCACTATCAGAGGCAGAACTGCCGGCATTAGTCACGTGTATGAAAGAGGAATGTGAAATTAAAGGTCTCCGTTTGAATGCTAATAAAGCTAAGGTTCTGGTATTTGAAAGGGACGAAGACAGAACGAAGTGTAAAATATGGGTTAATCAGGAATGTCTAGAACAGGTAAATGAAATTGTATGTTTGGGGAGTGCTTTTAGCCGGGATGGAAGATGTGATTTAGATGTGGAATTACTAAAATCACAAGTGATGTTTAGCAATTCCATAAGATGGGACTGGAGGCGAATAATTTGATATCATAATAAAATATAGAAAATGTGAGTCACTATTGTACCTCCTTTACAACTCTGAAATCCTAACCCAGAGTCCTCCAGTAGGTTACTGAGAGGGTTCAGGGAAAGGTTTAACCTAATTGGACTCAAACGATCGCCCTGGAAGATATCCCTTCTTATCTTTATGCGGCTTCTCGCATCCGTCATTCGCTCACCTAGATGACAAAGGATTGTACTCTTCTGCCCCATACACTGCCCGAGGAAGTTCTTAACTGTACAGTCAACCTTGTTCAGCTCGAAGACCCTCTTTACCCATGTATGGGGCATCGAGTCGAATGCCTTTCTGTAGTCTATCCAGACGGCAGAGAAGTTTCGACGGTTGTGTTTAAGCACTTAGCCAAAGACCGCATCCATGAGGAGAGGTTTCTTGGTTCCATGACCACTGCCCCAATTTGGAGCACGCGACATCAGCTGATTTATTTCCAGGTGACGAATGATTCGCATACTCAAAATGGATGTCAGTGTTTTATATATAGTGGGTAGATACGTAATGGGGCGATATTTGCTCAGGTCTGTGGAATCCAGATCTTTAGGAACCAAATGAGTGATCTCAGTCGTGAAAATACTTTTGGTCCAGAGCCGCCTGAAACTGTCGGGCGAACACAGCGTAAAACACCACGAAACCCTTCAGCCAGTAGTGATGCAGTCCGTCGAGTCCCGGACATTCCCAGTTCGGGGTCCTACGGACCGCCTCAGCTACGTAATCCGGCGTTATGATTACGGTATCGATGGGCGTAACACTCGCACAGTGACTCGCTACAACTTCCGACCAAGGGACCCCGCTGTGGCTTATAGACCATTGATGACCACAGACCACGCCAGAACGCGACAGTGTCGGACTAATTCAGTGCTACGCTCGTTCCGCGTACTATTGGTCGGCCCAATAATTCATAGACCCTCTTCTGATCAATCTGGAAAAAAGATTCGGTATATCACCGAGTAGGGCTACGATGGCTATCCGAGTAAAGAACTAGAGTACGAAACCTATTCAACTGCAGAGAGATGTAATATAGGCTGACGTCATATCCCTGAAACTCTTCCCCGCTGCATTGGAAGACGTTTTCAAGCTTCTGTAATGGAAAAGATACGGTATTTACATCAAATGCGAATGCATCATCCACCTTCGATTTGCCAAAGATATAGTCCTTTTGGCAGAATGGCTAGAGGACCTAAGCGCTATGCGCAATGACGTCAATAGTGCCTCCCAACGGATAATAATAATAATAATAATATATTTATTTTACTCTCACAATTTAAGTTTACAAGGTAGGTTATAAACAAAGTAGACTATGGGCTGAGAGTCTGGTGTCTCCTAAACCTGTGTTACGGATCACCAGGGTCTCCCCATCAGGATAATATCATGACAACTTAACATGCTATTTGTATAATTAACAAATGAGAGACAAATGAATTGTATTATTAGTTACTTTTGTGATGTGTGTGTGTGTGTGTGTGTGTGTGTGTGTGTGTGTGTGTGTGTGTGTGTGTGTGTGTGTGCGTGTGTGTGTGTGTGTGTGTGTGTTTATGTATGATCTATCCAGTATTAGAGTTATGTATATAAAATAAGAAGGTTTTCAGTGGTTTCGTAGTCTAAACTTAACAACCATTGTGTTACTTTTAATTTGCAATTATTTTTATTAAGTGGATATATACCAATTTTAGCGTTTGTTTTATTATATAGATAGTTACCAAGAAAGGTAAAGAATTTATGTGAAAATTTGGTGTAATGTGTGTTGTAGTAACATACTAGATCATTTCTGCGCTTATCTTTTATCAATTGTGGATTATACTGTAAGAGTGAGTGTTTTTTAATGATACATTGTAGAATAAATAGCTGCCTCACAGATAGGACTTTCCAACGCTTGTATAAGTCTACAGTAGGGTAAAGAAAGGGAAGTGAGGCGGATACTTTTAATATAGCTCTCTGTGCTCTTTCCAGTTTTATTATTTTTGTCCTTTCAGAACCACCACAGGATGTTATACAGTATGCGATAATCGATTGACATAAGGCAAAGTAAACTATTTTGATGACTTTTAAATCAGCTATGTTACTAAGGTTTTTAAAAATGTATATTAACTTTCTTACTCTAGTTGTCAACATGTCTATGTGGCTTTGAAAACTGAGTTTGTTATCAATAATTACTCCAAGATATTTCATATTATCTATTCTCTCAATAGCACTGCAATGACATTGAGTCATTTTCATTTTTGAACATGTATGTACTTTTAATGAATATTGTAAGTCAATATAATTGGCTGAACGTATTGTAAAAATCATATATTTTGTCTTTTGTATATTTAATGTTAAAAGGTTGTTTATTAGCCAGTCAGATACTTTATTTAAGCCTTCTTGAGCATTTTCATAAACTTCTTGCCACGTATTTGCATGAAAAAGGAGAGCTGTATCGTCAGCAAAACTTAAAATCTTACCTTGTGTAATTTTAATATTTAGGAGATCATTAATATAAGTTAAAAACAGTGTAGGGCCGAGTACACTTCCTTGTGGTACGCCAAATGATGTGGCAAGTGCATCACTAACATGATTATCAACCCTAACTTGCTGCGTTCTATTTGTTAGGTAGTCTTTTATAAGATCTAAAGGTATACCTGTAATGCCCATATATTCTAATTTATTCAAAAGCAATGGAATGGAGACGGTGTCAAATGCCTTTGCTAGATCTAGGAATATAACTAAAACTTTTTGTTTTTTATCAAGATTTTCTACGACAAAATCAGTTAGTTCATGTACAGCGTCTGCCGTTGATTTATTAGGGCGAAAACCAAATTGATATTGTGATAATAATTTATTACTTTCTAGATAATTAGTAATTCTTGTATTCATTAAGCGCTCTAAAATTTTTGACATTGTTGATAGTAAGGAAATCGGTCTATAATTGTTTAAACTATGTCTATCTCCACTCTTTAAAATAGGTATTGTAATCGATTTTTTAAAAACTGTTGGAAACTTACCAGTGTTTATAGCTAAATTACAAATGTGATTTATGGGCTTGCTAAGTAATTTCTTGTTATGTTTAAGCAGATCACCCGAGATATTATCCAATCCTACTGCACGGCCTGACTTTAGATTCGATATAAGTAGATCGATTTCATTTTCATCCGTTGGCAACAAAACAATAGATTTACAAAAGGGTTCTATTTCTGTACGAATTTTGTTTTTAAATTGAATGATCGCTTTAGCTAAATTTTGTCCTACATTAACAAAGTAAGTGTTTATTTTATTTACTGAGATTTTTGGGTTTTCTGATTTTGATAACAATTCAGTCGGTGACTCTTTAGTTTTCTTTGAGTGTGTTATCTTTTTTATGGTTTCCCATAATAATTTAGTATTTTTACTTGTTTTAGATATCTCATTTTTGCCATAGTTTTTTTTAACATTAGCTAATATTTTATTACAAAAATTTCTGTATCGTTTATAGGTTAAATTTAATACTTCATTATTTGGATGTTTTCTGACCTTTTTATGGAGATTATCTCTATTCCTCATGCATCTTAAAAGTCCTGGTGTTATCCATGGTTTTCTTATGATTTTACGCTGTGATATAGTAATTGTTTTGGTGTGTGATTCAATAATATTTGATAGCGAATTTACCAAATAATTAGCCGCAACATTGACATCAAGCGTGTTAAAAATTGGTGTAAAGTCAGTATTTTTTATTTCTAAATATACATTATTGTAATTAGTGATTCTTTTCTTAGTAAAATTAGTGCAATATTCATTATTTTTTGAATTTAGAAACAAGATTACGCAGTCATGATCCGTAACTGTTGTCTGAGAAACACAGCAGATTGCTTTGTAATTCGTTTTTAACATAATATGATCCAAGCAGGTTCGATTGTGAGTGGGCAATGTATGCGCAGAAAGAATACCAAATGACGCTAACAAGTTTAAGTAATTTTCGGCATGATTATCTTTATTCTGTTCACAAATATCAATATTAATATCGCCTGTTATTATTATATTTTTAAAGCAACAAATTGTCTGTAATAAATAATTAAGAGATTCAATAAACTTTGTAACATCCTTTTGACTAGGAGGCCTATAAAGTGCCACAATAATTGTGTTGTTATTTAGCTTAGAAAGCAAACAGTTAGCGCCGATGAAGTTTGGTTCATTAATTGATATATTTAAATTTATTTTACTATAAATTATAACACCTTCATTTTGCGTATTGTTATTTAACGTGTAACTGTAACTGTAGCCTTCAATAGGAGGTATTAAATTAGAACTTTGTAACCAACATTCAGTCGCGACTATTATGTCAAAACTAATTTTAGACCTTGTTAATAATGTAATTAGATTATCGTAATTTTTTCTAATACTGCGCACATTCTGCAATAATAGTTTTAAGGGCTGATAGCAATCAGCTGTAATATGTTTATAGCAGCGTTCTAATTCGCAGTATGAAGAGGTAGCTATTTTTATTGTATCAAGATCGTTAATAATATTCCTTATATTTTCGCCTTTTGTAATATTTTTTTAAACAAGTACAATCTATCATCATGATTAAATATATATTTTATATTTATGAATAGAAATATTTGGTAAATCCGTCTCTTAATTCTAATAGTATACACAAAACAACTCACATGTAATATATGTATAATAATAATAATATTACCGGACAAATCATATTTAACAACGAAATTAAAAGTATGTTTTATGTAGTGTAAATGTGTTGTGTGTATGTATTGGTTAATAAAATAAGTGTTCGATACAAAATTAACAATAAAACTTAAGACTATTTCTTTAAAATAAAATAACATAAAAAACATACATAGTCATTGCTTTAGTTTTGTTAGGTCTTCTTCACTTTCAATTTGAATTCTTTGCATCCCGTCTTTCTTGCGCAGATATATTTTGCCATAAGAAGTCCAGCAACTATCGTAGTTATGAGCCTTCGCGAATTGTCTGGCTAAATAGTGTAATCTTTTTGCCCCTGGTGTTAAGTATTCCGCTATAAAAATGTATTTGGAGGATCCTTCAATATTTAAAAGTTCAGTGTTTAGTCGTTGAGTTTTATTATTTGTGTTGTACATTCTTGCAGACCGTATAAAATTCTCTTTTAGAGTTGGCTTCATGAAATCAATTATTATTGGGCTAAATTCCTTATTTTTAGATTTTTGCCGAAAAACATCTTTTATGTCGGTGTCGAGGATATTCATATTAATAATTTGTCCCAATTTTTTGACCAAGGAATTAAGTTCATTTTTATTTTCATAATGGGTTCTTGGAATATTTTTTTATTTCTACCATTGTGTTTCTAGCATTACGTTCCAAAAGTTCAATTTTCTGCTCAAGAGAGTTTATGAGACATGTTTTCAAACTATTTTCTTCTTTAATATGTTCTAATTCCTTTATAACATCATCATATTTTGCAGATAAGAATGAAATGGACTCACGGATTTCGACATTTTGTTGCTTGATCTCATTAATTGATGTGATTAAAGTTTCAATCTTTTGGTTCTGTTGGTTGTTAAAATCATTAAACATACGGCGTAATTCCTGCATTAACGAAAAAGAGTCTTCACTCTGCTCGGGAATCTTTCTTTTTTGTCTTCTCGTCAAAATATTACAATCATTATCACTTTCCATACAAATATTTAGATTAGGATCCGATCCGTGTAACTGTATTCGTGTTTTATTACCAGATAAACTTAATGTATTTGGTGGAGTACGCTGTATTGACATTATATTATTATGTGGGTATAAAAATAGGCCTAAAGCAGTCCGACGGTAACTATCTTCGCAATTAGGGCGGAGTCGATGATGCGTCAGTTTATAGCGATATCTCTGTTTAATTGTTATGTCCTACTCACGCCCCGTCACTGTAGTTAACGTTCAACGCTCTCTTTATGCACTGCGCTCCTGGTAGATCAATATATTTAACTAATTAAGAATTACTTTGAAAAATGCTATTTTTAAATTAGAATAAAATGGTACAAGAAAGACGTCCGATATCCACTGAAGCCCGAGGGGAAGGGCAATGACCACAATAGTGTTTCCCAACGGATAGAACTTAAGACGAACATGGACAAAACAAAGATCATGTATAACGTCCCTATCACACCTATGCCGGTAGTTGTTGGGAGCACCAAGCTCGAAGTTGTTGATAAATATGTTTACCTGGGACAAATAGTCCGACCAGGAAAGTCCAACTTCGACCGAGAGGTCAATCGACGGATTCAACTCGGCTGGGCAGCGTTTGGGAAATTACGGCACATCTTCTCGTCAGGTATACCTCATAACTTGAAAACGAGGCTGTAGAATCCAGTGCATGTTGCCAGTGATGACCTATGGAACTGAGACGTGGTCCTTCACTGCTGGCCGGATGACGAAGCTCAAGCTCGCTCAGCGAGCTATGGAAAGGGCTCTGCTCGGAGTTTCTCTGCGTGATAAACTTAGAAATAAAGATATCTGCAGTAGAACGAGAGTAACTGACATTGCCCAACAGATAAATAAGCAGAAGCGGCAATGGGCCAGCCATATAGCTCGAAGAAAGCCCCGATGGGGAAAAAAGTTTCTCGATTGGTGGCGGTTCTCATACCGGCGGAAGAAGTGTTCGGCGTCCCCCCTCTCCCCCCACTAGACAGAGTGATGACCTGCTAATACATACAGGAAGTCGATGGATGCAGGTGGCTCAGGACCTTTACTTTTAGGTTATTTTCTATGGAGTTGCAATGAAATTTTTACTAATGCAATGCATTTTATAAATTGGTCGTCTATTACTCGTTAACTTCTTTATTCTACTTATCTGTGATAGGTTTCATTTGAACACTTCATTATATATACTCTTATAGTGTATACTTTGCACATTTTATATATATATATATATATATATATATATATATATATATATATATATATATATATATATATATATATATATATATATATATTTCGCAAATGTATCCCTAAATCGAAAAAAATGTTGTTTTACACCCGCAATTTTTATGAAAGACCTATCCTACGATACCCCAAATCATGGAATAGACAGGTAAAAAAAAATATCCTCCAATTCCTTGTATGGGAAGTACCTAAAATAAAACTGTTTTTTAAGATTTTATTCCACAGTTTTCTAGGCGTAATTAATATCTATAATTATGCCAAATTACAGATTTGTAGCACCTAGGGTCTCTGAGCAAAACCGCGTACGGACGGATGGTCATATCGAAACTACAAGGGTTACTTGTCTTGTAACTACAGAATATTAAAAATGGGGGTAATGGATTATCCTTTTTAATAAGTTGCTCTAACAAGACAAATATTTCTATTATATTAAAATTGATTTCACCTACGTGGTTTTAAACTATTGTATTACATCCTTAAGTGAGATCGCGCATGTTAAATAAATAGAAAATTCTTTTTCAGATACCTACTTAACATCATGAATTGCCGCAAACTAGCGCTTGATTGTGTAACGTCATTCTTGATTTGTCGTCTTAATTATTCAATCCCTACTATTTACAACTTTTTTGTAAATAAATATGTGTTATCAAATAGTAAAAGAATGATTGTCAAAGAACTGTGTCCTAAATCACGAAGTCATCGTACTGAATTTATTTTGCGGAAATTTGTTAGCATTATATTTCTATACTAAGATGCTCGCAATAAATCTTATAAAGGAGTATATTTTCATGTCGAGTACCGTTTTCCACATGAAATAGAGTAAGAGTGCTACGAAATGGAAGGCGGTACTTGAGCGAAAAAGTTGTTATATTATGAATAGAACAAAATAAAATAATGTACTATTATCGGAGGCGCAAAATTTTAATTTAATATAAGTTTGATTCTTCTACATCTTCAGCCTGTAGAAGTCCACTCTTGGAAGTGAAAATTTACCATTTTAGGTTTCTTAAATCTGTCTATGTAAAGGTAGAAATAACAGTCAAAACAGCAGTAGTAGAGTCGCGCGGCAGCTTCTGAGCCGGCCTTGCTCTTTTTGAGCGAGACGCAGATGTCTTCTCCGGCTGATACTTCGTACCTGTCCTATTTGGGGTACAAATTAGAACATTGCTTTGTGCCTCGAGCTAGTTTGCGTATACGTCGGAAAAGATATCTGTTCTCGACGCCTTGGCGGGCTTGAGCGTATGGACGTGTCCATCCTTTGGCTACTCGTAGACAGGGATGACATTCCTTGCGTCTACGGGTGCCTCTATAGGTCCCATAGCGGTAATGCTGACACAGACCGACTCATCGACCACGTCCAAATGACTACAGATTTCTTGCTACAATAGATTCCATCGCCACGCCGAATGGCTCGGTTCACGTTTAACCAATCATGCGGGGAGTTCTATTAATGACTTAATGACACACAACTTGGACAGATATAGAACATATAGACACAACTGGTTACTTCGCCTATGCGGATTCCAGATATGGGGGATCATACACTTTACCTGCTGTATGAATTCATGGAATATAGGTTTCGTGTACCAGATCCCCAAAAAAAGGTAACCGCCCGGATCTTTCCAACTAAAGGCATATCGTCATCATGTCCTTCTTATCGAAAATAATAGTCCATTATTTACTGCCAGCTGATGCTGCTCAAGTTACCGCATCAGCTGGTAGTAAACAATGGACTATTATTTTCGATAAGAAGGACATGATGACGATATGCCTTTAGTTGGAAGGATCCGAGCGGTTACCTTTTTTTGGGGATCTGGTACACGAAAGCTATATTCCAAGAATTCCAAGATGATGATAGGGATCGCAGTAACGGTTTCCGTCAGGGTCGCCCAGCTTGTTGTTCTTGTTTGCGATCGAATCTAAGGGGAGGCTTTGGTGGTTAGTTTGGACATATCCCAGGCATTCGATTGGGTTTGGCACAATACGCTTCTTTTGAAGCTTCTTTCATGTGGGCTTCCCGAGAAATTTTGCAATGGGATCATCAATTTTCTGGCTGATTGGAGCAATATATATCTTTAAACCTAAAAAGTAGTTTTTCTAAAAACTAAAATGATGAACGATTTAATAGAATCGGGTGTTACTTTGCGGAAATCCATTATAATGGGGTTGTTATAAACTAGTTTGCTTAATTCCGCGTAAAGAAAGAAATCATTTTCTTATAATAAACGAATTTACAGCCTACCTAATTGTAAACAGCTACAGCAGCCCATGGATACCTGCAACTAGCTATAAACGAATAAAGCTACATAGGTGTTGTTACCTCTAGGGACTACGATAAAATGTCTTACATACTCTCTATAAGCTTCAGACCAGAACAGAATAGTGCATGCACTGCTGCTTGTCGGCAAAAATAGGCAAGAGGGTGCTATTTGCCCAGAACGATTCGTCGACTTCGGCTTAGTAAATTAGCACACCACACAGCTGTTTGCTTTTACACTGAAAAAAGTCCTTCACAGTTTACACCTAAGAAAAATTCAATTTTTTTATTAAAGTTAAAAGCCGACACAAACAATAACCTTTAACCAGTATTGTTAATACAAGAAACATATTTTTTTCTTGTAAAACGTCCTCTTGACAACAGACTTTATACATTACGTATGCGCGGACCTACAATATATCAAATCGTATCGAACAATAAATCACTTAACGTCTTTTAAACAGTGGATTTCCTATACAGTTTGATGTATTTTGTACAATTGGAAAATGTTATTGAAAACGAATGTTTACTAACCTCCGTTTGTATATATTTTTGGAAATCCTTTTTTTTTATTTTAAAGCATTCTTTAGACTTTTAAAATGATGAATAATTAGCATTAGGTCACAAAATTCTCGTCATCCCTGAGGACTGAGACGAAATGCCTCCAATCTTCCTTTTACCTTTGCACCGGATTACTACAGTTGGTGCAATGTTGCTTGGCTTTGGAATAGGTAAGAGACTAGTACAAGCCTAGATGGACTTCCAGGTGAAACAGCTTTACCACGTTGTAAATTCGTCAGATAATTAAGAAAATTTTGAGAATTAGCTTGGGTGCTTTTCCTTTAAATTGTTCAGATGTATCTAATTTTTATTTACGCTTCAAGTAGTCACCAACTCAAAAGAAACTTCTCTACAACATGGACTACAGAAAAGTTACGCTGACGCGTTTGATACATACATAATGTCCTCTAAACTGAATTTCGGCCATAGCGGCCACTCTCAACGAAAACTAGCCATCTGTGCAGTACAGGATTATAGTTCACGCGTGTAATTATAGTACCCCCACTCTCATAGACCGGCAACCAGACACGACCTGAAAGAGATAGGACCAGTGACCTTAGGTATTTTCCGAGATACAGGTGTATAACACATTTCTACTGGGAATTTCCTGACAGATAAACTTAACTGATTTTTTTGGCCCAACTTGGGATTGAATAACGGGACCTTATGATCAGCAGTCACATTTACGAAAACTATAACAACGATATAGTCACACTTGTATATGGTGCGGCAATACCGCCTAAGTATCCTAAAGGTCATACTGAGATCGAACTTAGGGACGCATTATAACCCACCACTCCAATGCGCTGCCATTGCCGTCTTTGTGGCAATGGATTTCTGCTACTCTTTTATATTTTTGTACTTACAGACAAAGAATATAAGAGAGATATCTACAATATTTCGTTGTTTGCCAAGGACAACATGGTACCTTATGACACCGCTCACATCTTATTTCAAACTTTATAAAGGCGAAGTCGTCCCTCACACAATAGCGATAAGATATGGACGCAATTTCGTCTACACCGGGCATTCCACAGACACGTGCGGTGCCGTTTCTAACTCTTTGCCACAATGATGACATTCAAATGTCGACTTCCTTTCCGCTTAGTGGCACAGGTATAAAGTACGAGTATGATATCTACTTAACTTTTTATTAACTAAAAACATACGTAGGTCATCGACTTCAACTTTAATGAAATATTAAATTCATACATACGTTTAAATTTTCTTCTGATAGTTTTGCTACAGGTAAAATAAAAGGAGATATAACATACGATACCATCGAACATCATCTAATAATCCGCTGACTACATTATAATTTGGACTTAAATAGTAGACAAAGGAATTAAAACAAATTTTCCTTTTATACAAGACCTTCTTTTTTCTTATCCTGTGCGACCCAAAAACTTTTTTAATATCCTTCTAATTTAAATCCGTTTTTGAGTAACGTTTCAAACTATTTTTATTTTAACTTCTGATTGAAATGAACCTTCTTACACATTGACCACAATTTTATTGAGATAACGAAGTATTTATACCTAGCAATAAATCCTTAGGTTTCATAACTTAAATGAGCTTAATAAATCAAAAAATGTTTCAAGCGTATTTATTTGTTTGTTCGTGGCTTAATGTTTATTCCGAACCCGTATACTAAAAGTTAGTAAATCATTTACAATTAATACAAATTTTGAATTGATTTCTCTTTTCAAACCAAGCAGTATATAAGATAAGAATTTTAAAAGCAAAAATTGCTCTTGGCTTTCCTCCACAGGAATTCCATTTTCAAACGAGAGAAGTTACATCGCTAACAATACTGCGCTGAATTCGTAATGAGATGAAACATGTATCATCCGGATATTGCAACCGTCTAAAGTAGCTAAACGTACTTTAAAATACCAAGTTACGCAAATTGTTATTTACTGTACATTAATGGACTACCAAACATTCGTCTTCGCCAACCGTACTATCAAACAACGAATGGCAAAAACAAATTTGCGAAACAAAACCATTCTTTTACCACAGAATAAGTAATTTTTACTAAAATTGGATCCGTTTACTAATGCAACAGCCTGAAAGTTTATTTAAGAAGAAAAAGACGAACTATGGTTACTTAAGGTTTTTATAAAAGCAAGGGCAACAAGCGTGGACACAGTCCTAGGGTATCAGGGTTCTTAGTTCTCAGGGGTGACAACGCATCTGCATTTTGATTCTTAATCGAGGCTATATGTAGATGTTTATGGGCCCAGCATCCACTTACCGTCAGGTGGACTATGTGCTCATTTGCCACTCATATTCTATAACAAAGTAGTACTCAAGTGGATTATTTACTCACAGTGCTGCTCGCTTAGTAGCAAGCTTTGTAAACGACTTAAAGTCGTCAATAACTGCCTGGCCCAATTATCTGAGTACTCTATAATGGAATGCCTCGCTTCCAGTAAAAAGGGTCTCTGGTTCTCTATACTTACCATACGAAACAAAGCAGCATTTATTTTCCATTTTACATTAGCATTCATATCCTGGTTAATCGACCTATTCGTACTACAATCATAATATTGCTGCAGTGTGGCCCTATCACGTAAAAATTTGGTTTGTGTTACAAAAAGTGGTATATCCTCCATTTTAATAATAAAAAAGACATTAATATTTATTTTACGAGCACATTATGGTAAAAACAAATATTTAATTACCAATTTCATTACAAAATAATCGAGAAAAGCAAAGTAAATGGTTAAAAATTAAACTTTTAATTTGGATTTTATAAATTACATGCGGCGACGAGCGTCGCGCAATTACGCAATTGCTTGGAATTCATAGTAACGTGAACACTGTCTGTTATTCAAATTCTGGATTTAATTAGTTTTGTAGTAGTAAAATATATGACAATATCAATTTATATCAATTTAAGTAGTTTCTTTTTCTTAAATTAGAAGAATTAGTAACTAATCGATATAATACCGTAGTACCATATTACCATAAATGACTCTCAAAATTATTTAGATATGTGGATATTTCTCGGTAAGGACTTATTGTTATAATATATTTATGGAACGTAGTATGCAGATAGAAATAAATAAAAATGAAGCCAACAATAGACGGTATGCAAACCAATAGCAGCACTGCGCATGAAATGTGGCCCAGGGCTACTTCTCATCAACATAACCTTCTTTATGCATGTCCTAAAAGAAAAAAAATAATTACCACTACTGATAGAATCACGACACGGCGACACCGATTATGAGACTTGTAAAATGACTGATCTAAGATAGTTGCCTGCGCCGTAATGCTTGAACGAGTGAGGGTTTAGAAATCTATTTTCTTTTATAATTTAAAACAATAGCTATAATAATAATCAAAACTTACCCGTGTGGAATGAAACCGTGTGACTTTAATAGTTTTAATTAATTCGAATCATGCCTTTTATTTACTGAAAAAATATCATGACCATCTGGAAACCATACGCTTCTTTTCAGCTACATAGCCGAATATACTCTCAGCCTCCTTGCACTCTATTGCTACTTAGTGTGTCGTAGTTTATTGTCGCTTCTGTGAGAGATGTGATCAGTTAATTACTTCATGGCAGCATTTTTGTCACACTACAAAAGCATAAACAAATCGAACCGTAATTCTGAATCACGCTATCGAATTTTTCGAACGACTGTATAATAAACCAAGCTCTCTACTACCACACGTTGACCGGTCCTGGGCTGAGTATTTTGTTCGGTAAGTGATATACCCTTTTCCTTATTCGCCAAATGGTTACTACTGGACGTTACCTGCCCTTGCGCGCATAGCATACATTCATCATCATCATCATCCTTACCATTACAGACCTTCTCAAGCCTACTGCTGAACATAGGCATCCCCCAAGGAATGCCACAAAGCACGGTCCCGAGTCACCTGCATCCGTTGACTTCCTGCATGTCTTACCATGTTGTCACTCCATCTAATGGTGAGATACCCTACACTTAACCTGCCGGTACGAGGCTGACACTCGGGAACCTTTCTCCCCCATAGATTGTAGGTTCTTCGAGCTGTATGGCCGGCCCATTGCCACTTCAGCAAACTAATTATTTGAGCTATGTCGGTTACTCTGGTTCTATTGCGGATATCCTCGATTTTTAGTCTATTACGCAGAGAAACGCCGAGCTCTCTATAGTTTGCTGAGCGACTTTGAGCTTCGTCATACGTCCAGCAGTGAAGGACTACGTGTCAGATCCATAGATCATCACTGGCAACACGCACTGATTGTACAATCTAGTTATGAGGTTTTGAGGTACGTCTGACTAGAATATGTTTCGTAATCTCCTCAATGCTATCCAACCGAGTTGAATCCGTCGATTGACCTCTCGGTCGAAGTTGGACTTACCTAGTCGGACTATTTGTCTCAGGTAAACATATTCATCAACAACTTCGATCTTAGTGCTCCCAACAACTACCGGAAACTATTGAGGTCACTGAGCATAGTGCTTAGGTACTCCAGCCTTTTGTATTATATGTATGGCTTATTTGTATAAATATTGTATCACTCCTTGCAATTGTCGACTCGATTCATTGGATTGATTGGATTAGATTCATTGGATTCATTCGCTTTCGGTTGTCTGCGCTTAAGCTGCGCTGACGTATTCCTTCAGTCAAGCCCATGCACTCCCGAGTAATAAAGTGCTATTGTGCGTCGAACAATAACCGGACAATTACTCAGTGATCAGTGGTGTTGGGCGTCACTGCTGCCGTCAGGTTACACCGGCCCGCCGGCCCATTGTTCCCTTAATGTTAGTGCTAGTGTAGTGCTCCACGCTCTGCCGATTTCCAGTAAACTGTAAGTAGTTTATTACATACTCACCTCAGGGTGGTTATTTTAATGTTTTTAAATTTCTGTGTACGCTTGTCACTTTAGACGACAGGGTGTGTATCTACCCTAGCGTACCAACGCGCTAGGGTGTATAGGTGTTTGTCTTAAGCACACACCTACCCCGCCTTGAGGTGGGAGACTTGGTACAAACGTCTTTTAAGTCTTAAACAAGAGGGCGGCTGTAACTATAGCCGAACTTTTAAAGTTGCGTTTGCTCCGACGTGTGGGCGACCTTTTTATACATGCCCGCTGCTGAACGTCCGACCGTGCTTGTTGACGACCCCATGTCGCCAAGCACCGGACCTGCGACTCCCGTGTCCGCAGACACTTTATATGACGTAGTGTCCACCGCACCTTCTGCATTCTCTACATGCGGACCCTCTCCAGCGTTCTCAAAAGCTGAATCGAGCTCCGAGATGGAGACGTATATAAATAGAGCTGCTAAGTCCGAAAACGATGGCTTTACCCTCGTCTCGGGCAACAAACGTAAGCGCCCCGCCGCGAAAAAGGGTGATGAGCCTTATTCGGCCCCTTCGTTCCTGTCTTCGTCCCCTAATGCCACTCCAGCTTAAAAGACCGCGCCTTTAGCGCGCCCGAAATCTGCAAAGGTCGCTATTAAACCCGCGAACCCGAAACCTACCGCAGAGCGAAAGAAAAAGCCGCCGTCTCCTATTATCCTACAAGATAAATCCTGGTGGAGCAACCTATTCAAATGGATAGACTCCAAGAAAATCTTCTGCCCAAAAGTTCACAACGGTGACCGTGACATTTGCATGCACGTTTCGACGACGGCTGACTTCCGTACTTTAAATGCGCATTTAAAACTGAGCTTTCACACTTACGCCCTTGTGGGGGAACGAAACCTCCGCGTTGTCGTTCGCGGGCTCCCCAAGGTGCTTGAAACCGAACAAGATTTTTGCTTTTTAGCGATCTCAAATTGCATAACCTCCAGGTTAGGGAGACAGGTCCAGAAAACCTAGACCTTTGCCTAGTCATCCTGGACCTGTTTCTGAAACGTAAAGAAAATTTTAATGCCCGCTGAATTTGTAATCTTACGTGGATTGCAGTAGAAGCCCCCTCAAACACGGACATCATTGGTCAATGTCACCAATGGCCACTCGGACAAAAACTGTTTCGCTCAGCCTAGATGTGTTTAGTGTCTAGGCGACCATGATACGCCCGAGTGCACCCGAATGCCCGAGTCGGATGGCCCTCCGGTCTGCGTTCTGTGTGGTGAATCCTTAAGTCGCACCGATCTGGGTGTCTCAACCCGCGCGCCCACAGGCTATCACCAAACTCGTCCCCGCTAAAGGGGCTTTTGGGCAAGGTGTAAGCCCTTCAATGCCTTCAGCATCCAAAACAAACGCATGGGTTAAGCTCCTGGCGATTGTAAGCGCGGTCACATCATGGTTAGCGCCTTCTATCAGCATTACTCTATCTCAGCAGTACAACCCACCGGAGAAACCAAACCTAGCTCTCTGACTGCCACGTTCTTAAACGCAAACGACATCAGAGATCAAAAGGAAGAAATCGGGTACTTTTTACGCGATCATAATGTTAACATCATGCTGGTGACTTCCTGGTAACCCAGCGTGCGCGATCCGAAAATAACTAATTATAACTTAGTAAGAAATTAATGATGATTCCCCGTGTAGTGGCGGATAAGAATACCCACTAACCCATATCTTCCTCTGGGTGTCGTAAAAGGCGACAGAAGGAAACTGAGCCAGAAGATGGGCAGCAGCATCTTTCTGCTAACAGCAAAAGCAATTAAAAACGGTGGTTGCCAACCCGCTCGCCAAGCGTGGCAACTATTGCAATATACCCCCCATGAGTAATGACAATAATAAATGGCTCCTAGTCCCCGGCAGCCCTGCTATTCCTGGCTACGGTGGTGACCATGGTAACGGCGGGGCATGAGGTTCTAGCAATATCCGGTGGAGGTTCGGTTGCCACTTACAACCATTCGACATGGCAACCTATAACGAACGCACCCTGAGGACTGACGAGAAGATCCTGGAGCTAGAAGAAGAGATAGAAAAATTGCGCCGGAATATTATAGGTAGTCCGAAGAGGAGTGTCTCTAAAACACAAAGTCCACCTGTACAAAATTTGTGTTAGACCTGTCATGTCTTACGCAAATTTAGCCTTCGCCTTATAGTGTTATACTACTTACATTTCATTGTACACTAATTCTTCATTCTGTTTTGATATTCTGCATTCATGTTTTGCATCACTTTATACTATTTTTTCATTATGTTTTTGATTTTCTGCATTTATATTTTGCATCACCTTTATTTCTATAGGATCCTGTAACGTTTTTACACAATAACATATCATTTTACTTCGTATTTTCACACTATTTATCACTTTTAAAATAGCTGTCAATGAAGTCTTACCTTTTATGGTCTTTTATTGAATTCTCTGTAACTCTACAATTTCAGGCTTCATGCACGCAGCCGTGCATAAGTTTTTCCTATGTAAATCATATCTCAATTCATACTTAAATGTAATAATTTCTTAATAAAAGTCCAAAAACCAAAAATTGGTTTTTATGACAACTACTATTTATACCGTTGTCATGGCAATTTTTATTCAAATTCGTTACCGATATGATGTTTTATCTCGATATTTTCACATAAATACTCTTTTGCTCTAGGTCATTTACAATAAATTTCCTTTTAATTTAAATAATTTTTCCGTTCTCTCTAGAAAGATAAAAGCCGAACAATCGGTGAAGAAATTGAGTCTTGCTTCAGTTCTCGTATCGGAAGCATCTTCTAAAGGCCTTATCCCGGGGCCGCTCAGCCCCGGGATCCTGCAAGCCTCTATTCTGCCTGAAGTCGCCGGATCCTACAAAACGTTGCTCTGCCTGAAGTCGCCAACACCCGCGTACCTGGGCAGTCATTCAACTCAGCAGTCAGTCACTCAACGCCCAAAATATTGATCGACTTGAGTTAAGCAGTCAGAGGTGGGGGTTCGCACACCTCCCCCTTGGACAGTGGTTAGATAGCTCAAAAACAACCTTGAAAGAGGGGACATGATTATTGGTAACACAGGGAGATTTTCAAATCATTAACGTCTGACCTCGAGTCGATTTTTCTCGGAAGGTACGTACTGGGGCAAGCCCGAATGCGAGCGCTTGAAATGTTCGATTTTTTAATATTTTTGTTATAGACCGTGAAGAGAGCTGCCGTCCCGTCGCCCCCTCATAGTCCGTTACGCCCCGCACACCCCACATACCACCCGGTCATCATGTGATGTCTTCATCCAACGAGCGCACAGCAACGCCGCCTGAGGACACTGCGATGGTGAATCCCCCGCTGCGTAAATATAAGAAGGCATCGGTCCGCTGGGAGTCATCCGATTCCCAAGCAGCAGTAAAAGAAGACTGAAGAAAAGAAGAATCAAGAAATCTCCCTCTAGTGTAACCCCATATTCGTATTAGAATTAGTGTAAATAATTAATTGTATTGCCACATTATTGTTTGTATATACTGAATAAATAGTGTTAAATTGTCCAACCTTTCTTTTATACAGTCCAACTCAGTCTAATAAGTCAAGTCAGTTACTAAAGTAATAAGCTATCGCAGTCAAATTAAAGTTAGTCAGTCAGTCTACGAATCTATTTAGTACACTTGCACTCAACATGCATTCCGCTCATCTCGACTTCACCGAAAGATCCATAAAAAAATTTATAAGATATTATGCAAAATTTTAAAACAAATTGTCTCTACATCACATAAAAATTACTATATACGTATACACTATACGTCAAAGGCTTCAGAATTTTATTGACACTTTTTTCCATCTTAAATGATGCTAATTCTCCGCCATATCCTAAAGAAAACTTCAACTTTCTCTACTCTATTTCCGGCCGTGAACCTCGTCCTTCTAACGCACTTAAAGTTGGTATTCCAGGACATAGAACAATTTTTTTAATTCTTCCTTCACTGTTCAGGCTATTCTCCCCGCTGATGTCAAGGAAGTTACGAATAAGCTTTTGTTTAAAATATTGGTGCGACAACGTTAGAGGTAAACAACAATTAATTGCCTTCCCCGTTTGATGTATATAATATATTGTATATATTTATATATTATATGTGTATTTATATATACTATATTTATAGATTCATTCACGACTGCCTCGTTGGTCTAGTGGTTGTAGTAGTGTGACTGCTGATCATGAGGTCCCGGGTTCGAATCCCAGGTCGGGCCAAAAAATCAGTTATTGAGTTTTTCCATTAAGAAATTCTCAATAGCTGCCCGGAGTCGGGAAATTGGCGGTGTTTCACCCCCGTGCCTCGGAAAGCACGTAAAGCCGTTGGCTCTGCGCCTGGTCTCTCTCCGGTCGTGTCGGTTTACCGTCCCATCGGGCTATGAGAGTGAGGGAATAGAGAGTGCACCTGTGATTGCGCATACACTTGGGCACTATAATCCTGTCCTGCGCCGATGGCTAGTCTTCGTTGAGACTGGCCGCCGTGGCCGAAATTCGGTCTGGAGGACATTATTATTCATATAATGCAATTATGTAGTTTTGTATTGTGTAATCTAATTATTATAGCTGAACTGTTATTATTTATAACTTATGTTTTATTATTGTCCTTAACCTGCACCTGCCAACATATTTATTTATTCCATTTTTCAACGGGTTGACTAGTAGAAAATGCCATAGGGCATTAAGTCCGCCCTTTGTAACTCCTAGTTGGGGTGTTGCAATAAAGTATAAATAAATAAATATTAATTATAAGCCTAATCTTACAAGTGATTTAACCTTTACACAACTTAATTATCGAATACTTGCAAGAGTATTTTTATGATTTTTATCGAAAAAATTGTTATGAGCTACTTTTCATTTTTCACATAATTTGTATATGATGGTTATATTTTTGCAATAATTACACTTCAGAAATTTTGAGGGGCTCAAACAATTTAATAAGTACTGAATCTCGCCTTAAAAACGCTCTGGAAACTAGACTGCACTATCAAACTCCGGTCGGAGTAGGAGGGCGCTTAATGCCTTTCTCGATAGGGAATTTGTCCCTTATATCTTTACTTGACCAAAGCTAAAAAATATCTAATTTGCAAAAATGTTTGTGGTGTTAAATAGCCTGTGTTAGTGGTTTATGTTTGCCGGCAGATTTCTTTATAACGAATCCTTTCATCTTTCCATTGCTCGATCAAAGACATTATGCTTCTGAAGTTTTTGTACTGCTTTAAACATCATACATGAGTCATTCAGGATGATGGAAAACTTTCTTCCTTAGACTTTGCGATACAACGAACAATATAAAACCTGAAAAATCTCCCCAAATGCTGGTCAGCCTAACTGAATAGCATATTAGCTTTTTTAACGAAATTTCTGAGATTTTGAA
The DNA here is from genome assembly GCA_033319125.1 of Parnassius glacialis. Taxonomy (NCBI): domain Eukaryota; kingdom Metazoa; phylum Arthropoda; class Insecta; order Lepidoptera; family Papilionidae; genus Parnassius; species Parnassius glacialis. The sequence goes on along the minus strand of JAVANC010000005.1, from coordinate 26,146,855 downwards.
CAATTTCAAGAAGCTCTTTCTGTGGTTAAGAGATCTGTTAAGACGACTTCCATATAAAAAATACAAATAAATAAAAATTAAAATATCAATATAAAAACAAACAATTAAATCAATTAAAATTTTAATAATTATAAATTATGGTGATTATTATGCTACACGAGTACGTATTCTTTTTTAAGTTTACGCCAGCATTCTCGGTTGACATGCAGAATCAATATCCGGGCGTTTTATTATTCACCTCATTGAAGCATTAGGGAGCCATGTCTTTGATATAATTCTACTGGCTCTCTTTTATTAAATGTTTTGCGCAGTCATTTCTTTCCATTGAACATAGTCTTAAATATTTTAAACTAGTTGTAGAGAGTATTTTTGATTTCTTCCTACAAATGTGTACAAAATTCCTATTATATTATACAAAATACCTAATTCTAAAAATAAAAGGATCCAACCAATAAACGCTAATAATTATGCAATAAATGTATTATCTCGAACATATTTTTGTCACCTTGTTGCCAGCTATTTCTTCGGGTAATAACAATATTTGTTATTATATAATACAAAACTTATTTTTATAAAAATGTTGGTTAGATCCCTAATGCATAACTACGTGTAATGGTGTTGAAGTTAAAAGGATATGGGCAGCCAGTTTAACTACTCACTTCACAGTCTGTGAGTCATCATTTAAGTGCAATGACGTTAGTAAATTAGTCTTACAAACATAATTTTTTAAATGATGATGATTTTTGATAAAGATTTTGCAGAACATGTTCTTATGTAAATGCCGTGGCAACTCTTGGGAGCGCTCGTCGTAAATTTCACACTACGCGAGCACTATCGATCCCCAACAGCACCCATGTAACTGTTAATTGCAATTTTAAGTGCCGATCTCCCACGTGATCAGCAGTTCGTATAAAATATCACCAAATATATTTGGTTCTGGCACTGCTTGCACTGTGTGACTTTACACAACTAAATATAACTGCCTGGGGCAGTACAAAAAATGCATGATAGCAAAATTAGTGATAAGTCATAACTTGTTAATTGATAATTTGTTGTCATTTCGTTTCGTCATAGTAAAAATTAAATGATTTTTATTAGTATACACATAGATAGATTAATAAGACATTGTATTTTTCTTTCAAAAACGAATTTAAAATAATATCTATAATTAACTAAATTTCGTCTTTTGTAACAAGAGTGTATTGCTACATTTCGTAAATTAAATAAATTAAGATGTTGTTCCTAATCACGTAAAAACAGTCTGGTAAACACCTCCATTATATAAAATGTTCTTAACACGGTCTCAGCTGCAAAGAAAAATATCGCAAGGAAGCCTTTAGGGAAAGCTTGAATAATGGCCATTCAAAGAGATTTAAAATATATATATACTATTACTACTTAAATGTCTTTGTGGCCATTACCGTGCTTTACCACAGCGTAGAGGACTGTTACTTTTAAGTCCTTTGTACATGACTTTAAAATGTTGAAGTTTTCCTTTTTAAAACTATTTCTACACGTTTCATTTAATGTGAATTAATAATATAATTATTCGCATAGCAGTGAATAAGTATAAAAATTATATATATATATATATATATATATATAATATATATATATATATATATATATATATATGTAATGAAATGAATGACATTTCATTAATTTGAATTTGCTTCGATTCGCTTATCTATGTTGTCTGTGGAAGATGGTAGAGGGCTCATCGAAGTGACGTTTGAACTATGATTCAATGGCGGATGATGTTTAGATTATTTTGTGCATTTTATTGTTATGTAAACTTGTAGAGAGATAAACTGAAGGATACGATTGAGGATGCGATATTAGTAAACTTTAAATGTCGTTTCTTTGTATTTTCAGGTGAGATAGAAGTGTAATTGTCATAACTTGATAATTATTGTTATATTGTAAAGGCGTGTTAAATAAAACAAATCTTTGTATTTTCAGAGAAACAATTTGTGGTTTATTTTAAAAATCCTCAATATTATACCTTATAAAACGACATTTTTGTTAACTAAGAGAAGATGGACCGGCTGCAATTTGAGTTTACGATGATAGCCTCAAATGATGGCAAATCGAATGTACTAGCCATAACCTCAATATCTACAGAAGAAGGAAAATGTAATGTTTTTCGAGGAGCTGAAGCCGGTGAGTCATCATACATATATTGTTAAAATGAACACTTTCACAAAAGTAAAAAATAGCATAAAGAAAAGACACCAAAGTAGAAAAGTATGGATAAAATTGGATGAAAATCTAAAGAAGACATATGTAGATGAGGAAGGTAATATGCAATTTTTAGATCAATATTTAGAGGAAATGAGCACAAAACAAACAGGAAAAGATTATCCTCTCAGAAGAATTTAGTAAGAAACTTATAAAAAAGGTGCATGAAAATTTATGCCATATTGGGATCAGACAATTGCAGAAGAAAAAAAGTCCTATATATACAGCTATTAACCTAACAAAAAATATTATAAATACTTGTAAAACATGTGAAATATGCATAAAAAATAAATCAAGATGTCAAAAAAAATTGGATTAATGTCACAACTGGGGCCAGCTACAAAACCATTTGAGATAATGTCAATGGATACTATTGGTGGCTTTGGAGGATCTAGATCTACAAAGAAATACCTACATCTTTTAGTAGACCACTACACAAGATATGCATTTATTGCGACTTCAAAAACTCAGAATGCAAGTGACTATAAATCTAACAGAGAAAGTACTAGAGACAGATGAGATTGGAATTATCCTGACAGATCAATATCCGGGCATTAATTCAAGAGAATTTAAGCAAAATTGGCAGGAAAATTATATTAAACTAATTTTTACAGCTGTGAATGCACCATTCTCGAACGGCTTGAATGAAAGATTAAATCAAACAATAGTAAATAAAATAAGGTGTAAAATGAATGAGAAAAATAATAAGAGAACATGGACAACACTAGCAAGAGAATATATACAGAAATATAATGAAACAGAACACTCCGTTACAGGTGTTGCACCAAAATATTTACTGGATGGTACAAATGTCAGTATTCTACCAAATGAATTTAAAACAACAGAAAAGGAAGACAAGTGGATCGCTGATAGAAGATTGGCATTAGAGAATACAATAAAATCCCATGAGTACAACAAGAAAATATTTGATAGAAATAGAAAAATGCAAGAGTTTAATGTAGGAGACAGTGTATACGTAGAAAATGGAAATAGACTGAATAGAAAGAAGTTAGACGAATTAAAAATAGGCCCTTTCAAGATAATAGAGAAAATATCGAAGTCCATTTATAGGCTTGATACAGGCAACAGAAAAACAGAATCAACATTATTTCACATAACAAAATTACAACCTGTCGTAACAGAAGAAGATGAAGGAGAAGAAAACGAATATGAAGATAACTTATAGGTACATTTTATAGATATATTGCTTAGAATTTTCGCTCTTAGGGGGGGAGATGTAATGAAATGAATGACATTTCATTAATTTGAATTTGCTTCGATTCGCTTATCTATGTTGTCTGTGGAAGATGGTAGAGGGCTCATCGAAGTGACGTTTGAACTATGATTCAATGGCGGATGATGTTAAGATTATTTTGTGCAATTTTATTGTTATGTAAACTTGTAGAGAGATAAACTGAAGGATACGATTGAGGAAGCGATATTAGTAAACTTTAAATGTCGTTTCTTTGTATTTTCAGGTGAGATAGAAGTGTAATTGTCATAACTTGATAATTATTGTAATATTGTAAAGGCGTGTTAAATAAAACAAATCTTTGTATTTTCAGAGAAACAATTTGTGGTTTATTTTAAAAATCCTCAATAATATACCTTATATATATATATATATATATATATATATATATATATATATATATATATATATATATATATATATATATACCTAGTCAGGTCATAAGTATTGTCACACAGTAAAAACTTTTCTTTTAGAATGCTGGCCACAAAAAAAGTTTATTGAATTCGAATTTAGAATTGTTCATGAAAAAAAACTGTTTATTTTTAGAATTTTACTCATTTTTAAATATGGAGTGGACGCTTAAAGAAGACCGTGTTGCAGTTATTGCGTTGCATCGTTGCGGTTACGCGCCAATTCAAATTTTTGACATACTGAAAATTTTTAATTTAACCAAACGATTCGTTTATCGTACCATCAAACGATACAATGAAGACTCTTGTGTAGACGACAGGTCAAGAAGTGGTCGCCCTCGGTCTTTTAGGACTCCAGCAGTGATAAAAGCTGTGAAGGCGCGAATTCAAAGAAATCCCAAACGTAAGCAGAAACTGTTGGCCCTTCAGATGGGGTTAAGCAGAACCACGGTGAAAAGGGTGTTAAATGAAGACTTAGGGCTTCGGGCATATCGAAAAAAAGCAGGATATCGTTTGAATGCTCGTCTAATGGACCTGAGACTGAAGAGATGCCGCGCTTTGTTGAAGCGGTACGCGGGAAAAAATATCGGGAAATTCTTTTTTGGATGAAAAAATTTTTACCGTAGAAAAGAGCTACAACAAACAAAATGATAAGGTGTACAGGTGACACAGTAGTGAAGAAGCGGGCAACCGTATTTCGCGTGTCCAACGAGGTCGTTTTCCATCCTCGCTCATGGTATGGTTGGGAGTTTCTTATTGGGGCTTAACAGAGGTACATTTTTGTGAGAAAGGTGTAAAAACGAATGCAGTTGTGTATAATATATATAAAATACAGTCCTGACGAACCTTGTGGAACCTGTTTCTCATACCATGTTCAATAACAGGCTTTGGGTATTACAACAAGATTCGGCGCCAGCTCATAGAGCGAAAAGCATACAAGACTGACTGGTGGGGCGTGAAATCGACTTCATCCGGCACGAAGACTGGCCCTCCTCCAGTCCAGATTTTAATCCGTTAGATTACAAGATATGGGAACACTTGGAGGAAAAGGCGTGCTCAAAGCCTCATCCCAATTTGGAGTGACTCAAGACATCCTTGATTAAGGCAGCCGCCGTTATTGACATGGACCTTGTTCGTGCTGCGATAGACGACTGGCCGCGCAGATTGAAGGCCTGTATTCAATGTCACGGAGGTCATTTTGAATAAACTTTAGTGTCATAAGAATCTATGTTTTATTAAGTTCATTTTGGTATATAAATGGTTACATAATGAATACACTTGTTTCAATTCTATTTTATATTAAACATTGACTGTGTGTATATATATATATATATATATATATATATATATATATATATATATACACATACATTACAATTCTTACTTTTACTTTGTTATGTGATAAAGCTACATTGCTGCTGTACAAGCTGTGTCATGGCTGCAGCACGAATAGGTTGGGTTGGCTGGGAAAGGACCACGCTTTCACAGAATACCAGCATAAAATAACAGCATAACGCTGTAGGGAATCGTATGGTCCACTATCGTATCCCCCCAATTGTGCTGAGGGCGTGTGCTCCGGAGTTGGCACCGGTCCTAACGCGTCTTTTCCAATACTCCTACTTCCAAGGCCCTATCCCTAAAAAAGGCGACCGCTCAGACCCGTCCAACTATAGGCCTATCGCGATCACCTCCTTGTTCTCCAAAATAATGAAATCCATTTTCAACTGCCAGCTCATCCGGTACCTTGAGGATCACCAACTGATTAGTGACCGCCAATACGGTTTTCGTCAGGGTCGATCAGCTGGTGATCTTCTGGTCTACCTGACCCATAGATGGGCGGAGGCAGTAGAGTCCAAGGGGGAGGCGTTGGCCGTTAGTCTGGACATTGCGAAGGCCTCCGATCGGGTTTGGCACAAAGCGCTTCTTTCGAAGCTCCCTTCCTATGGGCTTCCCGAGAAATTGTGCAATTGGATCACCAGCTTGCTTGCAGATCGGAGAATCAAGGTCGTTGTAGACGGTGCATGTTCTGACTACGAGCCTATTAACGCTGGTGTTCCACAAGGCTGTGTGCTGTCACCAACGCTGTTTCTTCTGCATATCAATGATATGTTGCTAACTGGTAACATTCATGGCTATGCGGATGACAGCACTGGTGATGCTCTATACACCGGCCGTGATAATATTTCTCGGGAAAACATCTCCGAGTACCGGAACAAACTTGTGTCTGAAGTCGAGTCTTTGCTGGACAAAGTCTCAAACTGGGGGCGACTAAATCTAGTCCAGTTTAATCCTCAGAAGACAAAAGTTTGCGCGTTTACCGCTAAAAAGAACCCCTTTGTCGTATCTCCTCAGTTTCAAGGCACTTCCCTGGTTGCCTCAGCCAGTATCGGAATCCTCGGCGTCGACATATCGAGTGACGTGCAGTTTTGTGGTCACTTAGAAGAGAAGGCCAAATTGGCCTCTAAAAAGCTTGGCGTGCTCAGCAGAGCGGGACAATATTTCATGCCGGCACACCGCCTGCAACTTTACAAGGCGCATGTTTGGCCTCACATGGAATACTGTTCCCATCTCTGGGCAGGGGCTCCCCAGTGCCAGCTCCTTCCACTCTACCGCATCCAACGCAGAGTGACTCGAATCGTCGACGACCGAGTCCTTTCCGATCGGCTCGACTCATAGGCGCTGCGAAGAGATATTGCATCTCTTTGCATTTTCTTTCGCATTTTCCATGGGGAGTGCTCTGAGGAATTGTTCGGATTAATCCCAGCCGCCAAATTTCACGAACGCACATCGCGGCAGAACTCCCGATACCATCGACACCATCTGGATGATTGGCGGTCCACCACTGTGCGATTTAGGGGATGTTTTCTTCCTCGCACGACTTCCTTATGGAATCGATTACCATCAGCGATTTTTCCGGACCGATACGACTAAGGGACCTTCAAGAAAAGAGCGTACTCCTTTTTAAAAGGCCGGCAACGCATCTGCAATTCCCTCCCTGGTGTTGCAGTTGTTCATGCGCGGCGGTAGTCACTTACCATCAGGTGACCCGCATGCTCGTTTGCCCCCTCTCCTAAAAAAAATGGTGAGAGTGGTTGAACCGGGGACCCTTTATACTGATAACGAAGTGTTCCATATTATGTCTTAGTAGTGCCAACACATCACAATATTTTTTTTAGTCGGTAATAAATATAGTTGTGTATGGACCACAAAACCCACCAAGTGGACAGTATGCTCTTTTGTCATTCTGATTCTAATAAATGCTACTTTACAAGGTGGTATGTCTCCCTTTCTGTCTATAGCCTTTTGGGATAGATTACCTACTCTCTTACCCATTTTTGCTACCGTTGCTTGGTGAATCCACTGTTTTGTTCCAGTTAGAAGGGTAAGAATGTTTAATGACACGCTGTGAGGCATTCTAGCTTGTTCTAGGCATCCATTGGCCCCAGTTATGATTAATTTAAACTCGCATGTCAATCTTATATTATAATTAGTTTCTAATTTAACACTTAGTCTTCATAAAAAAAATTACCACAACGTCGTGATTCGATTAACTTCTTAAGATAATAACTACGTAGGTTATACTTATCTTAAATATCAATTCAGGGAAAGTACATCACAATATCCTTAACTTACCAATAGCTCTGACAAATAGCATTTTTCACCTATTACGAGTACATACATCTGGGTAGGTAACTTCGGCTAATGTTTTACTGATACCAATAACTTAGCAAACATTATTAAATTTTAATTTATGAAATTTGGGCGGTGCTGCAGTCCCTTCAGCGGTGCCAAGTTGACTGTCGGTATATCGAAGTGCTGAAGTGTTTGTACAGTAGGGCTACGATGGCTATCCGAGTACCTACAGAAGCAGAGTACGAAACCCATCCAATTGCAAAGAGGTGTAAGACAGGGTGATGTTATATCCCCGAAACTCTTCACCGCTGCATTGGAAGACGTTTTCAAGCTTCTGGACTGGAAAGGATGCGGTATTAACATCAATGGCGAGTACATCACTCACCTTCGATTTGCCGACGATATAGTCCTTATGGCAGAATCGCTGGAGGACCTAAGCACTATGCTCAATGACCTCAATAGTGTCTCCCAACGGATAGGTCTTAAGATGAACATGGACAAAACAAAGATCATGTTTAATGTCCATGTCACACCTATGCCGGTAGTTGTTGGGAGCACTAAGCTCGAAGTTGTTGACGAGTATGTTTACCTGGGACAAATAGTCCGACTAGGTAAGTCCAACTTCGACCGAGAGGTCAATCGACGGATTCAACTCGGCTGGGCAGCGTTCGGGAAGCTACGACACATCTTCTCGTCAGACATACCTCAAAACCTTAAAACGAAATTGTACAACCAATGCGTGTTGCCAGTGATAACTTACGGAACTTAGACGTGGTCCTTCACTGCTGGCCGTATGAGGAAGCTCAAGGTCGCTCAGCGAGCTATGGAGAGGGCTATGCTCGGAGTTTCTCTGCGTGATAAACTTAGGAATAAGGATATCCGCAGTAGAACCAGAGTTACCGACATAGCCCAACGGATTAGTAAGCTAAAGTGGCAGTGGGCCGGCCATATAGCTCGAAGAACCGACAACCGATGGGGAAGAAAGGTTCTCGAGTGGCAGCCTCGTACCGGTAGGCGAAGTGTAGGGCGTCCTCCCACGAGATGGAGTGACGACCTGGTAAGACATGCAGGAAGTCGATGGATGCAGGTGGCTCAGGACCGTGCTTTGTGGCATTCTTCGGGGGAGGCCTATGTTCGGCAGTGGACTTGTGAAGGGCTGTAATGATGATGATGATGATGAATTTATGACCTATATATAAAATATTTTAACGATACTGCAGTACATTCCACAATGCAACTACAGCCTTAGAAATGTTATATTTCATTGTAGTAATTCTTTTACTATTTAAAATACCTGCTCCTATATACCACAGCGGGCGCTTTTTAAGAAACAAAACATCACAACTCTCCTGCTGCTTTTGTAAATGGCGCAAAATATATAACCTAACATATTTATTTGATCGTGAATTAACAAAGGGATCGAGCGAACAATAAAACTTTATAACCGCCACTTTAGTCGTTTAAAATAATCTACAAAACAAATTGAATTTTTATATTTTCACTTTCAAATGGAAATATGTTTATTATATTTTCACTTTCGTTTCTATTTTCCTATTTAGTTTTTAATTGATTTTAAAAGCTTCCATCCATCCATCCATAATAGCCTATATAGGCTCACTGCAGTACATAAATCTTAGTGCAGAGATTGCCATAGTTGCCATGCTTGGCAGACGGGTTGGCATGCGCAGTTTTTATAATTTTAAGTTGCTATCAGAAAGATGCTGCAGTCTATCTCCTGTTTCAGTTTACCTGTATTTAACGTGTGTTTCAGTGGTAATTCTACACGCTATTGGATATTCCTTACAATATAGAGAATATCCAGATTTTCTTGTTCAAATTATTAAAATTTTAATAAATTAAAAGGAAGACAAATTATTATTTTTTAAATGACCTAGAAACCTTTTATGTATTCAAAGCAGTTTAATTAATATATGCTTTACTGTTAAATAAGCGTTTTAATATAACGATGATGTTTTTCCGAAATTACGAGTATGATTGGTGTCGGAGGATTTCAACTGCGTAAACGCAAATGACAAAGACCCGGTGACCTGTGTTAGATGTAAGACATATGATAATATTGAAAATAGCATAGAATGCAGTGTGAGAGACACCAAGACAAACCCCACCGAAAATCCAACAATTTGTGTTTTCTCAAAGATATTGGACAGCTAGTAGTTAAAACCAGTACGCGCAACGTACCAGCTAGGCTCTCTAAATACTAGACAAAGCGTACCTATACCACATAAAATATCACCGGTAGAGCTTATGTTCAATTGGCCTTATAAAAGCGCTACGGTAGTCTATAGCAATATTCTTTAAATTTAATATTAGGTGAGAACTAGGTCGAAGTTTATAAAAAGAGTTAATTGATGTTTGAGGATAATTTTTATATCAAAGAGCGACAAACGAGTTAACATTTAACATAACACGATGGTGTTAAATGTTAATACTGCAGCACGTGGACATCCACAACCTATTGCAAATGAGAAGGTGGGTTTTCACCTTTGTGAACTAAGATAAAATGCCTCACGGCCTTTTACTATACCACTCTCTTAAAATTTAAACCGAAACACAGCAGTAGGATTTCTGTTGATTGGCAACATAAATAAGCACGTAATCTACTCAGACGGACTTAAGAAAATGAGAAGAAATGGAGAAAATGTAATCTAGTGATTGTGATAAATATGTTTTGTATTCTCTATTTTGTTAAGTTTAAAACAACTAAGGATCATTTGGCTTAAAATATTTGTTTCAAATTAGGCCCGGTTCACACTACTCGAGCAACCCGGGTTCGATCCCCGCCGGCACCAATGAAATTGTTAATTACCATTTTAAGTGCTAATTTACCACGTGCTCGGCGGTGAAGGAAAACATCGCAAGGAAACCTGCATGTCTGAGAAATAAGAAAAAAAATATTTCGAAGACATGTGAAGTTCGCCAACACGCATTGGAGCAGCGCGGCGGATATTTCCATGCTCTAAAACCCTCTCAGAAATGAGAAGAGGCCTGTGCCCAGCAGTGGGACGTAAATAGTCTGCAACTTTACTTTTTTTTAGGCCCGGTTGTATTGGAAAGTCGGGAAATCATTAAATCAGCATTAGGAGTACATTGAAGTTTAGAAAATTAAGTAATGCTTGAATTAGCTGATTTTTTTAAAGTGTCAGTTTTTGTCAGCGTCAGTAGCCTTATGGCAGGGCGCGAACCGCGAAATCGACAGGTCGTGGGTTCGATCCGCCATTCGACTACTGTCGTGAACCACTTCTAACACAGCATTTTAAGCTTACCAGAAGTGGTTAAAAAGGAATTTTAGTAATGCTAATAGCATTACTAGTATTTTTTTTAAAAGGGTGTAATTACTGATTTTCCAAATCGTAGTAAGAGGTTTAATGGAATTAAATTATCATCATCTTTACTGCAGCTATAAGTTCACTGCTAAACATAGGTCTCCCCTAAGAAATGTCACAAAACACGGTCCTGACCCAAGTATTCAGAGCAAAATCGTAAATTGTGAAAAAGATAAGAAAAGTTGCAAATAGTGATAAAACGTTGCTATGTTAAATGAGGAAAATCCAGATTAAAAGTCGTTAATAAAAAGTCCTTATATTTTGAGTGCCAAGAAAGTAATTACTTATTCACTAACTTTATTCGACGTATTATTAATCCTCTCCATTACAGCCCATCACATGTCCACTGCTGAACATAGGCCTCCCACAAGTAATGCCACTAAGCACGGTCGTGAGCCAACTGCATCCATCGACTTCCTGCATGTCTTACCAGGTCGTCACTCCATCTAGTGGCGGGACTTCCTACACTTTGCCTGCCGCTGCGAGGGTGCTACTCGGAAACCTTTATCCCCATCGGTTGTTGGTTCTTTAAGCTAAATGGCCAGCCCACTTCAGCTTATTAATCCGTTGAGCTATGTCAGTTACTCTAGTTCTATTGCAGATATCCACGATTGTAAGTCTATCACGAAGAGAAACCCCGAGCATATTCCTATCCATAGCTCGTTGGGTGACCTTGAGCTTCCTTATACGACCAGCAGTAAAGAACCAGATCTCAGATTCATAGGTCATCTCTGGCAACACGCGCTGGTTTGTACAATCTTGTTTTGAAATTTTGAGGTAAGACAGACAGAATCTTCCGAAAGATTAGAACATGAGTTGGACGGAGCGTCGACTTCACTAGACGTGACCTCTTTAACTTAACGTTTAGGCTCAGTGTGCCTCTTATCATTTGGAGATCACTGCCAGTTTTCACCCTTGCGATAACTAAGACATAATTGAACAGTTGCTGTCCAGTCGTCATAATAAAATCAATCTAACTTTCTGTTAAACTGTCGGGGCTCCACCAGGTCCACTTCCTGTGAGGTCACTTTTGTAAGAAAAAGTTCATCATAAAGAGTCCCTCTTTCTCTATGAAGTTGGCCAGTTTCTCGTCCCTTGGGTTCCGTTTCCCTATACTGAATTTTCCTACCTTCAGCTTACCGTACTCTCTTGTGCCTAGTTTTCCGTTGAAATCTCCCATTAACACCGTATAGTGGGTTTTGGAGGAATGCATGGCTGTAGAAATATCCTTATACATTTCCTCCACGTCCTCGTCGGGATGTGCCGAGGCAAGTGCGTAAACCTGTTTGATCTAACTAATACTAAATAATTTGGCGATTCTGAGTATAATTAACGCAACCCTCATCGACACACTCACAATCTTTTCAACGTTGTTAACGAGAGACTCGTGGACGATAAATACGACATCTCCTTGAGAGAGATGGTTGCCCTCCTGGTGATAAAACGTTTCCGGATTAGAGGATCTTTGTATCCTCCCCCTCCTTCAGAATAGAATAGAATAGAATAGAATAATTTTTATTCAATATAGATCACATGTGTAATTCTTATTGAAAGTCATTTTTTACTTTACCACTGGTTCGAAAAAAAACCTCTGTCCTGGGAAAAACCAGCAAGAAACTCAGCGGACCTTTTTTTAAAAGCATATTTTACATTAACGATTGGTAGATACAAGATTAATATGCCGTGTAGTGGTGGTCAAGAATATCCACTACACCATATCCTCCCGTGGGTGTCGTAAAAGGCGACAAAGGGAAACAGGCGAGAGATAGGCAGCAGCATCTTCCTGATAATAGCCAAAATTACAATAAAAAAACTGCGGCTGCTAACCAGCTCGCGAAGCGTGGCAACTATGGCAAATACCCCCCAATGACGATAGTAACAAAGAGACGGCCCCCAGTCCCCGGCAGCCCCGCTATTCCTGGCTACGATGGCGATCATGGTAACGGCGGGGCAGGGGGTGCTAATAAACTCCGGTGGAGGTTCGGTTGCCACCTACGACGACTCGACCTGGCAACGTACAACGCACGCACCCTGAGGACTGACGAGAAGATCGTAGAGCTGGAAGAAGAGATAGACAAGTTGCGCTGGCATATTATAGGATTATCCGAAGTCCGAAGAGAGTGGGAGGACACGGTAATCCTCGAATCCGGCAACTTGCTCTATCAACGGGAGGGCGACCATCTGTCCCAAGGAGGTGTCGGATTTATCGTCCACAAGTCTCTCATTAACAACGTTGTAAAGATCGGGAGTGTGTCGTCGCCCTTGTGCTCTAATCCAAAGTCCCGAAACCTTTCAGCTCGAGTTACAAAACCGTTTTCAGTGCCTAGAAGACTGCAATGAAGTGGACGATATGAATGACAAGCTCGTGAAAACTGTCCATGGCCGTCGGAGCTAAGTTCTGCAAGACCCGCCGCAGAAGACACAAAAACTCTCCGATCACACTCTTAATGTCATGGCTGTTAGACGGGAGACGAGGCTACATTCTTTAAAAGATTTGACAGCGTACAGGCAACTGAACAGACAGATCTCCAAATGCATGCGGCGGGACTTACGCAACTTCAATACACCTCGTATTGAAGAAGCGATCGAGCGGAACCAAGGCTCCAAAGTCTTTGCCAGAGATCTGCCTACCAGAAAGAGCCAACTGTCAAAGCTGAAGACCGAGTGTGGCAGCATCGTTTCCGGGGCACCTGAGATTTTGAGTGAGATTGACAGGTTCTATGGGCAGCTGTACACGTGATCGTTGGAGACACACGCAAGTGTGAGTAACGATCCAAGAGCGAGTTTTATCCGACACTATTCCGAAGATATCCCTGACGTCAGTCTGAGCGAGATTAGAATGGCTCTCCAGCACCTTAAAAACGGCAAAGCCCCAGGCGGGGATGGAATTACAGCGGAGCTTCTGAAAGCGGATGGACGACCGGTACTTGAAGTCCTTCAGAAGCTCTTTAATTCCGTCCTCCATGGGTGGCATTGAAACGGAGACGTGGAGCAGAGGTGCGGTGGTCTTGTTCTTCAAGAAAGGTGACAATGCTCTCTTGAAGAACTACAGACCGATTTCCCTTCTGAGCTGCGTCTACGTGCTTTTTTCGAGAGTCATGACGAATCGACTCGCGCGCAGACTTGACGACTTCCAGCCTCCCGAACAAGCCGGTTTCCGAAAGGGCTTTAGCACCATAGACCACATACATACCCTACGGCAAATTAAACAGAAGTCCGAAAAGTACAATTTGCCACTATGTCTGGCGTATGTGGACTATGAGAAAGCCTTCGATTCCGTCGAAATTTGGGCGGTGCTGCAGTCCCTTCAGCGGTGCCAAGTTGACTGTCGGTATATCGAAGTGTACAAGTACTTGTACGCTGCATTGGAAGACGTTTTCAAGGTTCTGGACTGGAAACAATACGGTATTAACATTAATGGCGAGTACATCACTCCCCTTCGATTTGCCGACGATATAGCCCTTATGGCAGAATCGTTGGAGGACCTAAGCACTATGCTCAATGACCTCAATAGTGTTTCCCAACGGATAGGTCTTAAGATGAACATGGACAAAACAAAGATTATGTTTAATGTCCATGTCACACCTATGCCGGTAGTTGTTGGGAGCACTAAGCTCGAAGTTGTTGACGAGTATATTTACGTGGGACAAATAGTCCACTAGATAAGTCCAACTTCGATCGAGAGGTCAATCGACGGATTCAACTCGGCTGGGCAGCGTTCGGGAAGCTACGACACATCTTCTCGTCAGACATACCTCAAAACCTTAAAACGAAATTGTACAACCAGTGCGTGTTGCCAGTGATGACTTACGGAACTGAGACGTGGTCCTTCACAGCTGGCCGTATATGGAAGCTCAAGGTCGCTCAGCGAGCTACGGAGAGGGCTATGCTCGGAGTCTCTCTGCGTGATAAACTTAGAAATGAGGATATCCGCAGTAGAACTAGAGTAACCGACATAGCCCAACGGATTAGTAAGCTGAAGTGGCAGTGGGCCGGCCATATAGCTCGAAGAACCGACAACCGATGGGGAATAAAGGTTCTCGAGTGGCAGCCTCGTACCGGTAGGTGAAGTGTAGGGCGTCACCCCACGAGATGGAGTGACGACCTGGTAAAACATGCAGGAAGTCAATGGATGCAGGTGGCTCAGAACCGTGCTTTGTGGCATTCTTTGGGGGAGGCCTATGTTCAGCAGTGAACTTGTGAAGGGCTGTAATAATGATAAATGATGATGATGAGACACAAAATTTATTTTGGAAACAGCTTAGAAGCGACCACCTCGTTCCCAGGGGTTATTATCAACCATGTATTCATTTACATTATAATTTTTATACAGTTTCAACTTTTACACTAAAACATTTAAACTTGGTAATAGACAGAGCCTGTACACTTTCCGGGGCCCTGTTGTAAAAGCGTATACATTGCCCCATGAATGAGTTACTGACTCAGTGGAGTCGAGAAACTGGTATCACTAGTTTGTGTTTGTTCCTAGTGTTTACAGAATGTACATCACTTTTTTTACTAAATCTACCTTTGTTTTGTGAACATACATTAAATTTTCGTAAATATACTGTGAGGCTGAAGTTAATATATTTATTTCTTTAAATTTATCTCTAAAAGACTCTCTCGGTTTTTGGTTGCAAATAGCTCTAATGGCCCTCATCTGTGAAACAAAAATAATTTCTGAATTTCCCCATAGAAAAATCCCATAAGACATAATACTATGGGAATAACTGAAATAAACTAATCTAGCTGTCTCGACACTAGTGAGACCTCTAATCTTTTTTACAGCCTAGGCTGCAGAACTTAGTCTGCTTGCTAGTTTGGACATATGGGGCCCCACTGAAGCTTTATGTCGAGAGTGAAACAAGAAAAACAGTGGATTCAACAGGGCTCAGTTCTTTCCCATTTTAAAAAAAAGACCTCAAATGATCCTTAATGCTTCTGTTTTTCATATGGTGAGTGTAGAGAACCGGAGATTTTTTACTGGAAACGAGGCATTCCATCCTCAAGAGTGAAAACGTATCTGCATTTTGATTCTTAAACGAGGATAAATGTATGGGCTACAGCATCCACTTACCATCAGGTGGACTGTGTACTCGTTAGCTATTTTTCTTCTCGAAGATTACAGCTTCATTTCAGTTAGACGTAACAGCCATAAATTATTAAGAGAGTGATCGGAGAATTTTTGTGTTCTTCTGCGGCGGGTCTTGCAGGTCTTAGCTCCGACCGCGTGGACAGTTTCCACGAGCTTGTCATTCATATCGCCCACAGTTTTGCGTGCGTATTATTTATATTTTACCATTATTTCATACGTGCAATTTTTATTTTATAGGAAAGGGGGTAAACGCGCATGAGGCTCACCTGATGGTAAGTGACTACCGCCGCCCATGAACAACATCAACACCAGGGAGGGAATTGCAGATGCGTTGCCGGCCTTTTAAAAAGGAGTACGCTCTTTTCTTGAAGGTCCCTAAGTCGTATCGGTCCGGAAAAATCGCTGATGGTAATCGATTCCACAAGGAAGTCGTGCGAGGAAGAAAACATCTTCTAAATCGCACAGTGGTGGACCGCCAATCATCCAGATGGTGTCGATGGTATCGGGAGTTCTACCGCGATGTGCGTTCGTGAAATTTGGCGGCTGGGATTGATCCGAATAATTCCTCAGAGCACTCCCCATGGTAGATGCGAAAGAAAATGCAAAGAGATGCAACATCTCTTCGCAGCGCTAATGAGTCGAGCCGATCGAAAAGGACTCGGTCGTTGACGATTCGAGCCGCTCTGCGCTGGATGCGGTCAAGTGGAAGGAGCTGGCACTGGGGAGCCCCTGTCCAAAGATGGGAACAGTATTCCATGTGAGGCCGAACCTGCGCCTTGTAAAGTTGCAGGCGGTGTGCCGGCATGAAATACTGTCCCACTCTGCTGAGCACGCCAAGCTTTTTAGAGGCCAATTTGGCCTTCTCTTCCAAGTGACCACGAAACTGCACGTCACTCGATATGTCGACGCCGAGGATTCCGATACTGGCTGAGGCAACCAGAGGAGTGCTTTGAAACTGAGGAGATACGACAAAGGGGTTCTTTTTAGCGGTAAACGCGCAAACTTGTGTCTTCTGAGGATTAAACTGGACTAGATTTAGTCGCCCCCAGTTCGAGACTTTGTCCAGCAAAGACTCGACTTCAGACACAAGTTTGTCCCGGTACTCGGAGACGTTTTCCCGAGAAATATTATCACGGCCGGTGTATAGAGCATCACCAGTGCTGTCATCCGCATAGCCATGAATGTTACCAGTTAGCAACATATCATTGATATGCAGAAGAAACAGCGTTGGTGATAGCACACAGCCTTGTGGGACACCAGCGTTAATAGGCTTGTAGTCAGAACATGCACCGTCTACAACGACCTTGATGCTCCGATCTGCAAGGAAGCTGGTGATCCAATTGCACAATTTTTCGGGAAACCCATAGGAAGGGAGCTTCGAAAGAAGCGCTTTGTGCCAAACCCGATCGAAGGCCTTCGCAATGTCCAGACTAACGGCCAACGCCTCCCCCTTGGACTCTACTGCCTCCGCCCATCTATGGGTCAGGTAGACCAGAAGATCACCAGCTGATCGACCCCGACAAAAACCGTTTTGGCGGTCACTAATCAGCTGGTGATCCTCAAGGTACCGGATGAGCTGGCAGTTGATAATGGATTCCATTATTTTGGAGAACAAGGAGGTGATCGCGATAGGCCTATAGTTGGACGAGTCTGAGCGGTCGCCTTTTATAGGGATCGGGTGGACAAAAGCTGTCTTCCATGAATTCAGGACTACGCCTTGGGAGTAGGAGTACCGGAAAAGACGCGTTAGGACCGGTGCCAACTCCGGAGCACACGTCCTCAGAACAATTGGGGGGATTCCGTCAGGCCCACTCGACTTCTGGATGTCCAGGGAGAGAAGTGCTTTGCGAACCGAGCGCTGTGAGAACAGCACATCCGGCATGGAGCACTCACACCGCGGGATGGTCGGCAGTGTTTTTCCCCCGTCATCAAGAGTCGAGTTGGACGCAAAAAGGGAGCCTAAAAGGTCGGCTTTGTCTTTTGCGTCATGAGCCAGTGAGTCGTCCTCCCTGTGCAGAGATGGTAGTGATGGCTTACAGAAATTCCCTTGGACAGCCTTGGCGAGAGACCAGAATGCACGGGTTCCCGAAGGAAGGCGAACTAGTTTCTCGCCAATTCTGCCTATGTGCTCTGACTTTTCCTTGGCAATAACTCTTTTGAAGGACCTGGAGGCGAAGTTATACTTCTTTTTAAGTATGCTGGTGTTTACATCCCGAGTCGCCGAAGCCGCAGCCCAGGCTTGATAACACTCCTCCACACCTGGAATCCGCGTAGGCGAAGTAACCAGTTGTGTCAGACCATATGCCAAGGCAATGTCATAAACAGATCTCCCCGCATGATCGGTTAAACGTGAACCGAGCCATTCGGCATGGTGGGCGTTAAAATCGCCAAGGATCACGATCTCTGCGGATGGGACCTGTTGTAGCAAGGAATCTGTAGCCATTTGGACGTGGTCGATGAGTCGGTCTATTTCGGCATTACCGCTATGGGACCTATAGAGGCACCCGTAGACGCGCGGATGTTCCTCGCTGTCTACGCGTAGCCAAAGGATGGACAGGTCCGAACCTTCAAGACTGCCGAGGCGTCGAGAACAGATGTCCTCTCTGACATACACGCAAACTCCAGCCCGAGGCACAAAGGAGTGCTCCAATTTGTACCCCGGGTAGGAGAGATATGAAATATCAGCCGGAGAGGAAACCTGCGTCTCGGTCAGGAAGAGCAAGGCCGGCTTCGCCGTCTCGAGATGGTAGTGGACGGCAATTTAAAGTCTTATGATATGTATTGTGTTTAAATAAAGGATATAACAAATTAACTACTAAATTCGTTTTAATACATAAATATAAATGTTCACGTCGTTTAAAGGGTTGGGAAATAATCCTTTTTTTTTACCACAGAGAGAATAAAGTTGACGAAGGCTTAGAAAGAACCACGCTTAAAGTCTTTTGAAGAAATATACGAGGCCGGTACCTAAAGATAAGTGAGAGTTGAGTGATGAGAAGGCGCTCGTTATTTTCCTTACTTAGCAGATTCACGTGAACAAAACGACACATATTTTCACTGCCCCTTTATCCGATGAAAAGTGTTATCAATATGTCGCAAAAACACGAATACTTACAGCCTAATGAACAAAAAGAAAGACAATTGGTTTTTTTTTAGCACAAATAACTTTAAAAAAGTGAGATTTGCAATGAAACCATCGAGAGAGCCGAATATTTATTCCATGAAACAACTCATCCCTGTAAAAATGGCATACCTATATATAGCTATAGTAAATGATGATTTTGTTTAAAAAATGAATGTGTGTATTAATTTAAAACAACAAAACTATTTCTCAATAAATTACAAAACATCAACTATTTACTTAAATTACATAACAAAGGAGACAATCTTTTTTACTTTAATGCCATGACCATGGCCCAAGTATTTACTCCATTTAAAGGGGGGGGGGGGGGGCTTAATTTTATTTTAAAATTTGTGATTTTTTTGATATCCTTCTTACCGTGGTGAAGCCTAACTGCAGCTATATGGCCGCAGTAGGAATGATTCGACTTGAACGGGAAAGGACTACGCTCTCACAGAATACCAGCGCAAAAAAGCATAATACTGTATTTCGTTTGGAGTTTGTTCAGAGCTGAAGATCTTTTTACTGTTAACGAGGGATACCATCATAGTCCTCAGGGCGACAACGCGTTTGCATTGTGATTTTACATGTACTAATTTTTAAGATACATTTAGGGCAAGGGTTTTTTAACATTAGTTTATAAAATTTATTAATTATTTCTTATATTAATTTTATATATTAACAAATAACTTAAATTTACGAATATATAAAAGTATTATGCATATTACTTATAAAAAAATAAGAAATGAAGGTAGTATTCATTTTACACTACCTCCTAACCAGTTTCAATTGGGATCGATTATGTAAGTTGAGGATTTTGATTAAAGAAAAGGTTTTTATACAGGAACGACCATTGAAATTTGCAACCTTTTGTTAAAAACTTCAGGGATTTAACATTCCGAGGTCGTCATACGTTAAGTCACTAATATGTTTTCCGACACGATTAAACAGCAAAATACAGCAAATTCGAGTTACGCCTTCTTTTTTGATGTCGATTAAAATAAAAATAAAATAATATCGTTATTTTAAAAACTATTAACTAATAACATAAAAATGAAATATCATTGCTAAATCAAAACTTTCTAGGCAGTAATGATCAGTAGCGGATGTTGAAAACCTGTGCTCTCTATTATGGCTTCATCACGAACGAGTCTACTCGATCGAGGAATATTCACACCTTCACAGAGTACTAACCTAAAAAAGCAACATAATGCTGCTATTTCGAATAGTGATTGCAAAGGCCCTTTTCACAAATAACCAGAAATTCTATCTTAGTCCTCTAAGGTGACAGGTCACGCGTGATATGTCTTAGCAGATGCTAATACTAAGATTTGCTAACAATCAATATGATGATGAATATACATTTATGAAAATATAATGTACGTACACAAAAATAAAAGAAGGTTTACAACAATAAGTGATATTCATTCTGTAAATACTAGGAACAGACACAAGCTAGTAGTACCAGTTACTCGACTCTATCGAGTCAGTAATTCATTTTTGGGGCGATGTATACGCTTTTACAACAAAATTCCAGAAAATATACAAAATTTGACCTGTTCAAAGTTCATAAACTTTATTAAACTAAGTTTGTATATAAAGGGTTATTATAATATTAAAGAATTTATAGATGATAATAACCCCTGGAAGTGAGGTGATCGCTCCCAAGCTATTTCTAATTTGTTGTGTTGTTAATTTGTATAACATACATGATTGTAAGCTGTTATTTAAAAAAAGTCCCGCTGGGTTTCTTGCTGGTTCTTCCCAGGACAGAGGTTTTTTTTCGAATCAGTGGTGATTATACAAAAGAGTGACTTTCAATAAGTATTATTTATAATCTATATTGAATAAAAAAGTTTCTGTTTCAAAATAAGTAATCCAATCTTAATCGAGGATATATATATGAAGGCGTCTGTGGGCCACAGTAAGGGGATACTTATTATCAAGTGAACTATACGCTAATTTGTCGCTCTAGTTTACCTTAAAAATATCTAAAATAGTATTGAATAGTATTGATGGCACCTCTTCATCTTAATCATTAGCCCGTAAATGTCCACTGCTGGACAAGAGCATTTATACTGACCTTAATCGTTACGCTTGGCAAGCGGATTGACTGACGATCGTAGTAACAGAGGTTTCGCAAATTTAACGCAGCTACCTGCCTCCGGTCTGAATATTTACGTGTATTGTAAACAAGATTATAATGACATAATATAATATTATATAATAACGTTAAATGGTATGAATTTAGTTTTTTTTTTTTAAATTTAATGAACGTTACCCCCACACTAGGATTTTCTCCTGTATCGTGGAGGCAGTTTACAAAAATAAATTGCACAAGGACAAACATTCAGACCCGAAACAATTATTTGTAGGCCATACAAATACTTGTTGCGTGCGAGATTCGAACTCGCGACACCCAGCGCAACAACTCATTGCTAAGCCACTGCGCCACGGAGCCGTCAAAGTTTTCGTAGTTTTGTACAGACTTGAAACCGGACTCTATGTATGCTGATAGGATCATTTTTATTTTCCTTTGGAGTTAACGTACCCTATTTATTTTACAATATATTTAGTAACGGAATTCATGGACTGCCATTAAAAATACGTTCTTTCCACATCTCCTGCGATTATAATATAGAACCGTCAACCCTTTTTACTGGAAAAGAGGCATTTCCTCTTGCTCCTCACGGGTGACAACGCATCTGCATTTTGATTATTTATTGGGGATAGATGTGGATGTCTATGTGTCACAGAAACCACTTACAATCCGGTGGACTGTGTGCACGTTTGTCACCCTATTCTATAAAAAATCTGTGAAAGGAGCAACGCTGGGATTATCCGGTGAGAAACAAACTCATCTTCATGGGTAGGGTGCAAAAAAAGACCGCATCCTGTACCAATCGCCCGACCTATAGTACCATACACGGCGGCAGCCTGTATAACGCAACCGCGATGGGAGCGTTAACGGCACCAAACTTCGTTCGAAGAGCTAAGAGAGGCTTCGACGGAGACTTGATAAATATCTGGATGAGAGGTCAGTAGAGGGTCCAACAGTCACCCCCCCGAACGGGTTCCCGCCTTGTCGTGGCGGGGGGGCTTAGTAGCCGTGGCTTGGTCACCCACGGTGAACGAAGAGGAACCCCTTGGCTGGCCCGTGGTGTAGGGCCGGCCCGAGGTGGCCACTCCGAGTGGGCTTGGGAAGCCCACTTCGGATGTGTGTCGGGGGGCTGCGGTGAGAGGGGAGTCCGCACCCTCTACCGCTGCAGCCGAGGTGGAGTCGCGGAGGAAGAGGAGTGCTGGTATGGCGATGCGCCACTCGCCCTATCCTCCGCGACTCAGACGGGGCCGCACCGTTCATTGATGCGGTGGTGGTGGGGCTGCGGGGGGAGAGGAGTGCCGGTATTGCGAGGCGCCGCTCTCCCTACCCTCCGCAGCCGAATTTTGGTTGGCGGCGGAGCCATAGACCAGATCCGCCGCTGGGGTCAGGAAGGCTGGTGCTCCTGAGTGCTAGTTTTTCCTGGCCCCATGGCCTTCGCGCATCGGACACGGGGGCGTCCGTTGCGCATGTGAAATTGGAGGCCGAGGAGGAGGGCGCGCCATGTGTTCTGGTGCGCCTTACCGGAGAAGGAGATGGGGGAGGAGTGTTCCTCTCCCGAGAAGGGGCCGCCGTGGGGCGGCCAGCGCAGGTGGGGCCGCGGAAGTGTGCGAAAGCGTTCCCGTGGCCCTGCCAATATGCGACTAGGGTGGAACACCATGGGGTTTTAGTCGGTGCGAGTCCGACATAACCCGTCCTTGCCCCCGCGAGGCGGGTATGCGTAGGCATTTCCCCATGTAAAAAAAAAAAAAAAAAAAAAGGGTCCAACAGTCAACAGTTTCAACATCTGGAATCCGCGTAGGGGAAATAACTATTTGTGCAAGACCATATATATGCCAAGACAAAAGTCATAAGACAGATTTCCTAGCATGATTGTGAACGTGAACCAATCCATTCAGCGTTGTGGCTGTCAAAGTTGAAAATGATCATGATATCTGCAAAAGGAATCTTTTGCAGCACGGAGTCTGTAGCCATTTGGATGTGGTTGATGAGTCAGTATGTGTCGACTGCCGAGGCGTGATGTTTACTCCAAACCAAAAAACGATAGTCTATATACTGATAAAGATGAAGAAGAATATTCATTTTTTCATGTTACATAAACTGCAAATATTTTCACTCTGTAAAAATGAGAACAAGGACAAGTTCTTATCAATCCAACAACTTTAATGATATAACCATGCGAGATGTTTTCAACATAAATTAATATATTGAACAGAACTGTTACAAATTAATTTATCACGCTTCATGCTTTATAGCAATGAATTAATTTGATTTACAGTTGTAAAAAAAATGCGCATCAAAATTGCAAAGTAGTATTTAATGTTCTGCTAAAAAGCCACCAGAGCTGTGACCCTTATTTTTCTTCAATATTTCTAGATTAAGAAACTAGGAGATAGAAATCATTTTCTTTTATATAAAATTTGATAAACTACCATTGTCGCTATTTATTTCAATATGAATTATTAAAAATGTCATTTTCCTAACACCTTATTTTGATATTTGGAGGTCTTAAAAATAAGAAAATACTTGAAATCTTTTTTAAATCATACTTTTGGTTTTGTTCATAAAATAAAATTATATTTCTTGATTTCTTTCGATTAAAAGAGGTTATCGTTTGAAAAAGATTCTGTATTTAGCGTTGAAATTTTTTCGGGTTTGGAAAGCACGAGTGGAAAAGTGCGTTTATTATGTTTGACGTGACTACTTCAACTTAACGTTAAGTTTCAGCGCGCCTCTCAACGTTCAGTGATAGCAGCCAGTTTTCACACTCGCGATCATCGCAACATCACTGAACAATTGTTGCCTGGTCTACCTAGCAAACTGTCAGGACTGGACCAGTTCCACTTTCTGTGAGGATGCTTCTGGAAAAAATTCTTCTTCATAAATTCGGCGAGGTGATAACCCCAAGAGTTCCATTGCCTTATTTCAAATTACTATGCCTTAATCTCACCGTCGTTTATTGTGCCTAATTTTGGACTACCTCAAACAGATTGTAAATGTAAGCATTGTGGCCGATATTACATAATTCGACACCTCCTTGAAACAAATGTTCACACTCCCGGTGATACAACAAGTTCCCGGATTTGAGGATTACCGAATTTCTCATTCTCTTTTGGGGCGTTATATTATCTTGTAATTTCTCAGCGTAACTAGTATCTATCTATCACTATTAAGATCCCTATATTATCGTGCAAAGCTTGTTACTCTATCTCTAGAGAGAAAGTTATGACAAAGAAAATATACACTACGCGAAGTTACGGCAAGATAATTTGTCACGACGGATTAGTTATTTTTCTCCCAAATTCTTAATGTATGTAGACTTACAAGTTAAGGAGCTGTGAAAAAAATTAAAACAAATCGTTTTAATGCGTGCTTCGAAAAATATATAATATGTGTTTTAGTTGGTAATGTTGGCGTTAAACATATTATGATAATAAGGTAATATGACGCAATATTATTTTACTACTGGGACAAAGGTGGCGCAAAAATCTATTATAATTAGATGTACTCGTATTTGTAACGTTGATCATGACATCTAATCTATAGATTTGATAATACTTAGACTCTGATAACTATCTACAATGCATTAATTCGTGGCAGTTTAGAATATGCCACAGTGATATGAAATCCTTCTTATAAAATACACGTTGACAGAATCGAGCGTATTCAAAAAAACTTCACTCGATTCATCGCTTATAAATTTCAAAACTGTCCATACTATACTGACTATAAATCTAGGCTTTCTCATCTCGGAATGAGTTCACTGGCAGACCTACGAAAACTTTTAGACCTAAAGACGCTACATAAACATGGTAAGTTAATTTCACCCAGTTTATTGCAGCAAGTGTACCTTAAAATCCCCTATCATTAACAGTGGTAGAGCCACGCAGCAGCTTTTGCTGTCGCACGGATGGGCCGGCTCGAACCGGGGTGGTACTACGACCTCACAGAACACCAGCGTGAAGTAAAGGTTTACCTCTGCGTTTCGCTTGGTAAGTGCAGGTGGCCGGAGGCCCTTTTTACTGGAAATGAGGCATTCCATCTTAGTCCTCACGGGTGACTACGCATCTACATTTTGAATTGTAATAGAGGATAGATGTAGATGTCTATGGGCTGCAAAAACCACTTACCATCAGGTGGACTGTGTGCTCGTTTGTCACCCTTATCCTATAAAAAAAAAATCATATTCCTAGACACCCAATTACCAATTTATTAAATATTCCCTTCAGTAGAACCAATGTTGGTAAGTTTTCACCGTTAAACAGATGTGTGCAAACTTATAACAGCTTAAACAATCATGACATCGACATCTTTAGCGACCCCGAACGTGTATTCAAAAGAAAGTGTAAAGACTTACTATTACCTACCTTGCCCGTTTAATGATGCTAAACTATTATTTATTGCAATTTTCTTTTTTACTGGATGTGGTGCTTTTGCTCAATTAGTTTGATTTGAGTTTGTTTAGAGTTTATATGTATGTTGTTTAGTTTCTTTTTTCATATAATGATGTATACACCTGTAAAGACATATCCTTTGTCTAAAAAAAATTTATTTCATTCGTAACAATGCATATTAATATTGTCGACGGTGTATCTATCTAAATAAATAAATATTTTCAAGCGAACTTTAAACGGAATGATTTGAAACATTTAATGATACATTAATCAATTTGTATCAATAATCTTACGCCTTATGTTTAGGTCGAGTCTTGTGCTTGAAGTTATTTAATTTCGATCATTGTTCAAGAATATCAGTATTTAACTACGAATAAGTATCATTGTCGTTATCAGCTATTGATTTTTATATACAAAAGTAGCTGTGCGCCGCGACTTCACCCGCGTGTAATTGAGGGTTTTAATTATATTGCTCAGAACCCTAACTCTTTTTCTCAAATATACGTAGGCGGTCCCATAATGAATTGGCCTAACTATGAACCAATGAAGGAAATGAAACGAAACCAATTTTATTTTTCAATATAATCACCATGAATACTAACACACTTCTGTGAATCAAGATCTATAAACCTTTATAAAAATAATCACATTTTTTATCCTCAAAATGACTGAAGACGGCCGCCTGCAACTCTTCATCGCTTGAAAATTTTCTTCCTCTTTAGTCCCGCTTTAAATTTGGAAATAAATAATAGTCGGACGGGGCCATGTCTGGACTGTAAGGTGGATGTTGAACTTCTGTGAACCCGC
Source organism: Parnassius glacialis (assembly GCA_033319125.1). Lineage (NCBI taxonomy): Eukaryota > Metazoa > Arthropoda > Insecta > Lepidoptera > Papilionidae > Parnassius > Parnassius glacialis. The sequence continues at coordinate 26,120,457 of JAVANC010000005.1, read as the reverse complement.
ATTGACGAACTGCATCCTTCGAAACACCAGCGGTATGAACAGGGGCGTTGTCATGGAGCAACAGGACAACTTTAGACAGCTTGCCTCTTCGTTTTTCCTTTATCTTGTCTCGTAATTTATATATTAAAGAAGCATAATATTTGCCGTTCACGACTGTATTACGTTCTTTAAAATCCACCATCAAAATGCCTTGAAAATCCCAAAATATTTTGCACATCAGTTTTTTAGTCGATTGTTGCACCTTTGCCTTTCTAGGGGGCTTTTCACCCTTATAACGCCATTCCATTGACTCGCCCTTGCTTTGTGAATCATAATACAAGATCATAGTTTCATCACCAGTCACTAGCCGCTCGATCACAGTCTTTAGATTTTCGCCACAAAGATCCAAGAACTCCGAAGCGCAGCGCACTCTTTCCTGTCTCTGTACCGCTGAAAGAAGTTTCGGTACCCATCTTGCAATCACTTTTTTAATGTGAAGATGTTCATGGATCGCGCGATGAACGGTACTCTTAGAGAACCCAAGCCTTGTTGCAGTTTCTCTAATCTTCAAACGGCGGTCACTCAGAACCTCCTCTTCGATAAGAGCAATCGTTTCAGGAGTGAGCACTTTCACAGGTCGACCGTCGTGGCCAAAGTCTTCGACGGTTTCTCTCCCGAGGCGAAACTCTTTCACCAAATTTTTCACTGTGCTATAGGAGGGGGCAGACTCCTTATACACGCCATTCAATCGTTCTTTTATTTGGGCAGGGGATAAACCTTCTTTAAACAGAAACTTTATGACACTTCGATACTCAGTTTTCGACATTTTGAAAAAATACGCGACTCTCGTTATTGAAATGCCTGTTAAACTAAGACTAAGCATTTCATGTCGATGCATGTTTCTTATATTAAGTGCACGATAAACGTACTATTTAATGCAACACAACATGTAGCGACATGTCGCGTTGAACTATATCAGGCCAGTTCATTATGGGACCGCCTGGTCCATGTCAATATCGGCGGCTGCCTTAATCAAGGATGTCTTGAGTGACTCCAAATTGGGATGAGGCTTTGAGCATGCCTTTTCCTCCAAGTGTTGCCATATCTTGTAATCTAACGGATTCAAGTCTGGACTGGAGGAGGGCCAGTCTTCGTGCCGGATGAAGTCGATTTCACGCGCCGCCAGCCAGTCTTGTATGCTCTTCGCTCTATGAGCTGACGCCGAATCATTTTGGAATACCCAGTGCCTATTATTGAACATGGTATGAAAAACAAGTTCCACGAGGTTCGTCAGGATTGTATTTTGATACACAACTGCATTCGTTTTTACACCTTTCTCACAAAAATGTACCTCTCTTAAGCCCCAATAAGAAACTCCCAACCATACCATGAGCGAGGATGGAAAATGACATTGTTGGACACGCGGAATACGGTTGCTAGCTTCTTCACTACTGTGTGCGTACACCTTATCATTTTGTTTGTTGTAGCTCTCTTCTACGGTAAAAATTTTTTCATCCGAAAAAAGAATTTCCCGATATTTTTTTCCCACGTACCGCTTCAACAAAGCGCGGCACCTCTTCGGTCTCAGGTCCATTAGACGAGCATTCAAACCATGTCCTATTTTTCTTCGATATGCCCGAAACCCTAATCTTTGTTGAACACCCTTTTCACCGTGGTGCTGCTTAACCCCAACTGAAGGGCCAACAGTTTCTGCTTACGTTTGGGATTTCTTTGAATTCGCGCCTTCACAGCTTTTATCACTGCTGGAGTCCTAACAGACCGAAGGCGACCACTTCTTGACCTGTCGTCTACACTAGAGTCTTCATTGTATCGTTTGATGGTACGATAAACGAATCGTTTGGTTAAATTAAAAATTTTCAGTATGTCAAAAATTTGAATTGGCGCGTAACCGCAACGATGCAACGCAATAACTGCAACACGGTTTTCTCTAAGCGTCCACTGCATATTTAAAAATGAGTAAAATTCTAAAAAGTATACAGTTTTATTTTCATGAACAATTCGAATTTCAAATTCAATAAACTCTTTTGTGGCCAGCATTCTAAAAGAAAAGTTTTTACTGTGTGACAATACCTATGACCTGACTGTGTATATGTATATATTATGTGTGTATATGAATTGTGAATATGTATAAAGAAACAAATTTATATAATAATATTGGATGATGTGAAAATAAGTTACTTATTTTTCTGTTGCGGCCCTACCCATAGCTCTCACCACACTACCAAAGGTTAGCTGGCAGAGAATGCCTTTTTGACATTAAGTTCGCCTTTGTATCAAATGTTTGTTTGTTTAAGTGCAATAAAGAATTTCTATTTATCTATCTAATTATTTTAGGCCCCAGTATCTCGTCTAACTATTTTTTTTATAGGACAGGGGCAAACAAGCATATGGCTCACCTGATAGTAAGTGACTACCGCCGCCCATGAACAACTGCAACACCAGGGGAACCAGGGGAATTGTAGATGCGTTGCCTGCCTTTTAAAAAGGAGTAGGCACTTTTCTTAAAGGTCCCTAAGTCGTATCGGTTCGGAAAAGTCGCTGATGGTAAGCGATTCCATAAGAAAGTTGTGCGAGGAAGAAAACATCTTCTAAATCGCACAGTGGTGGTCCGCTAATCATCCAGATGGTGTGGATGGTATCGGAAGTTCTGCTGCGATGTGCGTTCGTACAATTTGGCGGCTGGGATTAATCCGAACAATTTCTCAGAGCACTCTCCGTGGTAGATGCGAAAGAAAATGCAAAGGGATTTCACATCTCTTCGCAGTGCCAATAAATCAAGCCAATCGAAAGGAACTCGGTCCTCGACGATTCGAGCCGCTCTGCGCTGGATGCGGTCAAGTGGAAAGAGCTGAGGAGCCCCTGCCCAGAGATGGGAACTGTATTCCATGTGCGGCCGAACCTGCACCTTGTAAATTTGCAGGTGGTGTGCTGGCATGAAATACTGTTCCGCTCTGCTGAGCACGCCAAGCTTTTAAGAGGCCAATTTGGCCTTCTCTTCCAAGTGACCACGAAACTGCACGTCATTCGATATGTCGACTCCGAGGATTCCGATACTCGCTGAAGCAAGAAGGGGAGTGCCTTGAAACTGAGGAGACGCGACAAAGGGGTTCTTTTTAGCGGTAAACGCGCAAACTGTCTTCTTGAGGATTAAACTGGACTAGATTTAGTCGCTACCAATCCGAGACTTTCTTTAGTAAAGATTCGACTTCAGACACAAGTTTGTTGCGGTACTTGGCGACGTTTTTTTAAGAAATATTAGCACGGCCGGTGTATAGAGCATCACCAGTGCTATCATCCGCATAGCAATGAATGTTACCAGTTAGCAACATATCATTGATATGCAGAAGAAACAGCGTTGGTGATAGCACACAGCCTTGTGAAACAGCAGCGTTAATAGGCTTGTAGTCGGAGCATGCACCGTCTACAACGACCTTGATGCTCAGATCTGCTAGGAAGCTGGTGATCCGATTGCATAATTTTACAAATATCATCGACTAAGTAATTAAACTGTTTTGTTAATCTTAATTGAATATTTATTTCCTTTATTATAACATTTTTATTGAGAGCTGTGGTAGCACAGATAGTTAGTGCTCGCTGTAAGTATCACAGTACTCGAGCAACCCGGATTCAATCCCCAATGAAATTGTTGCAATTTTAAGTGCTTAGTCACCTTAAGGAGTAAAATGCTTTTCTATAAATTACAAACGCTTTGCATTTTTACACTTTAAACAATTCAATTCAATACAAAACCTTTTATTTGGACAAATAAATAAATACAGTTCCTTATACAAATACAAATACTCTTTTAATACTTTTTTTTTGCTAAGTTTTGCTATCTGTTCTCGTCTGTCATTCGTATTTATTCCATCCAGCTCCTTGGTCAAAAAGGTTGATGGTTTTGGCTGTCAACCATTTGTTGTTTTGGTCTTTGTTATTAGCTTATTTTTGAATAATAGATTTAATTGTTCCTTGAAACGAATTGTATTTTTCTTGTACCTCCATGTTTAATAATTAGTTCCTTAAATAATACAAATTCAACAGGTTACGATGATATTAGTTCTAAAATCTTAAAACAATGCACTAAATATTTTTTTCCACTGACCCATATTATTAATTTATCTTTTGTTCAAGGCATATTCCCAAGCAGACTAAAATATTCTATCGTTAAACCACTATACAAGAAAGGCGATAAAAGTGATATTAACAATAATTGTCCTATAACACTTATACCTGTTTTGTCTAAAGTATTTGAAAAGGCCATACATACCAAAATCTATAACTTCTTTACCAAACATGAAATATTAAAACCAGAGCAATATGGGTTTACAAAAAACAAGTCAACGACTTAAGTATGTTTCACTTTAGTAAAACTTATAACAACCAGCCTAAATAACAAAATACCTATAACATCCATTTTCATCGATATTTCAAAGGCATTTGACTTTGTTAACCACGAATTATTGTTACACAAACTCAACAGATATGGTATAAGCACAGGTATTGCACTAAAATTAATAGAAGACTATTTAAGTAAACGGAAACAGTGCGTTGAGATATCAAGCTACTCTGGATATCGTAAAAAAATTAAAAATCACCATATCGCAAAAATAAATGTGGAGTGCCGCAAGGAACTGTACTAGGTCCTCTATTATTCATAATATACAAAAACGATCTTTCCAATATAACTACACAGAAGTTTGTGCTGTATGCGGATGAAATTACCATTAATATTGAAAATAATAATAAATCTTTTGACTACGAATACGAAATAATAGTACTCTAGAAAAAATAATAGATTGGTTAAGGCATAATAATTTACAAGTTAACATAGAAAAATTAAAATGATAAGATTTCAGACATATAATAGCAAACAAGCACCACTTAAAATCGAATATGGAAAACGTCATCGGAGAAGTTGATCATACCAAATTTTTAGGTATAACAATAGACAAGTTCTGTAATTGAAAGACACATATTGATAACCTATGTAGAAAGTTAGATAAATTTGTCTTTGTTCTATATCGTTTAAGATGAGTGGCTTACATAGAAGCCGCACTTTCTGCCTATCATGGATATGTTTCTTCGATCCTACGTTACGGCTTAATAATTTAGGGTAATTCTGTCGATTTAATTAGAGCTTTTCGCAGGCAAAAAAAATGTATAAGTTCTTTGTGTGGAGCACACCAATTAGATAGTTGCATTACTATTTTTCGCAAACATAAAATATTACCACTTCCTGCATTACATATTTACGAAAAAACACTGCCCATTTTTCACCTGACAATGTATAGTTTATAGAATCTTAAAATTCAACTAATTGAATTGCAAATTAATTACGCTTATCACAATGTTAAAAGAAACGCAGGAAAAAAATATTTTTACATATTTCTATAAGCTTATTTTACGTCAAGGGTAAACGTATTATATATTTTGAACGCATCTCAACTACCCTTTTTCTAGGACGTTCTATTTTATACACTGATACTTTACGTTATTTTACTCTGTTTCTGAGTTTTATACATTATTTTGTGTTTCATTTAATCAGTAAGTATTTATTTATTTGTATTTGTATAGTACATATTAATATAAAATAATATAATAATAAAGTAAATTAATCATTCAGTATGTCATCGAGTGGGGACGAATGAAACGGATTTTTTTTGACATTTGACAGTTCTGCAATTGGCATCGGCGGAGTGTTGCGTTTGCGTCTCGTTGTGTACTGTGCTATTTTGTTTGTGTAAAATCTTTTTACAACCATATAAGATATCAAAAAATATTTCTGCTCCAGCCGAATTTATGGATCACGTAGTGGTGAGAGTTTTAAGTGAAAATGATGATAATTAATAAACCATGCCACTTTAACATAGTGTTTTATTTGTTAATCCCATTTTTTTCATCAGGTATGTATGTAAGTATGTACCATAGGCCAATGAAATGTGTTTGGTTGATAAGTGATCATTTTGACAATACAAGATGAACTAAATGTGTTTAGTAAGTATTTATGTGTGCTGAAGAAATAGCAGATAGAGCTAGACACTTAATTTATGATGACAATCATCGAGAGTAAGTGGTGACTTAGGGGGCAGTTCGTTTCAAGAAATTCACAAAATAAAAAAGACGTTTTAGACCATAACTAGATAAGTATTGCTATCTTAACTTAGAGTGTTAATAATAAGTTATAGCACATTTATTTCTTTATTACCTATTTGGGCACGGCAAATCCTAATCTAAAAAGTGACATTACTATTTTTTGGGATTCGTAGCGTTTAAATCGTAAAAATAACTATATGACATTATTTTCTAAGCTTACATGTAGTTTTTCTACTATACCTTATAACTATACATCAACTTTCACTATCAGGTTTTTAAATGTATGGAAAGTGGGCATGATTCTTTGTGTTTTTGTTTACAAAAATAGTAATTTATTAGAAAAACAAAACGACGTTATAATTAGGACTAATAGAAACATACATAAATTGTGTGTACCAAAGCAAAGAATACAACTTTACTCAAAAAATTTATATTGTATGGCAATACATGTTTTACAAAAAATTGTCTGTTTGTTTCAAAAAAATGAATATAGGAATCTCTAAAAGTAAATTATATCAATTTCTTTTATATAAATGTTATCACTCTATAAATGACTTCTTAAATGATACATTTCATTTAAATTGTAATTATTGAAATTAATCTCGACTTAATTTATTGACATGTTTTAATTAAAAATTATTATAAATTAATAGACATTTTTGTTTTTATATATACATGTTACTTAGTTTCATTAAGTAAAGCTGTAAGTATATTTACATTCTATAATAATTAATGTCTTGGTTTTCTATTACATTCTAACAGAATCTGTCTTAAATTTTGTACACAGTAAACTGCAGAATATTTTGGATCTGAATTATTCTGTAACAACTTTAATGTACCATATTCTAACAAATAAATCATCTTATCTTATTATCTCTTTGTTGTAATGTACAAGAATTGGCTATTTGATCTAATTGCCATGTAGAAGGTTTTATATTTTTCATATTATATTTTTGTCTTGGTTTTATTAAAGGAGTTGTCACGAGCTATGCTCGAATCATTCAATAATTATCTAATATTTTATGATTTTCTGGTTTTATTCCTCATTATAAACTTAATTTCATTTTTTGTTTTTCCAAGTCCATATCCATTCCTTTTTTCTTGAATATTATGTTTATGACAATTCAGTTATTTTCCAGTTCAAAGTTTATAAGATTATTATTATTGCTATATGTAAACGGTCTCAGGACTGTGTCTCCTTCTGGTTATCATTCCCCAATTTGGCTATTGAAGGCGCACATCACTATTAAGTTCTTGTGAGATGTGTATGTAATGGTTTATTTAGATCCTGGTAGAATTTTTGAATTGTTATAATGTCTGCTTGTTCAGTGCGTATGTATACTTGTGTAATAGTTCAGAGATCTTTATAACCTGGTTATTTAAGATTTAAATATGCAATGCGTTAAGACACACCATAGAACCCTTCTATATCAGTTTTAAAATATATCTTACTATGAACCCTACTCCATGTCGATCATGGGTCTCGCCTATGTGGTAAACTACATATTCTGAGTGTGCCTCAAAACATTCACCTTCCTCAATTCTTAGATGTTCCAGTTTACTTTACCTATTTAGTGCATATGTCAATTCCGTGAGGTAATTTTCTGGTTTTAAAGTAAGTTACATTCAGTACTTTATTATATATTTATATTAGTTTTCATTACATTACAAGCCGTGTAGTGGCGGTCAAGAATATCCACTACCCCATATCCTCCCGTGGGTGTCGTAAAAGGCGACAAAGGGAAACAGGCAGGAGATGGGCAGCAGAATCTTCCTGGGTAACGGCATAAATACAGTAAAAAAACTGCGGTTGCCAACCCGCTCGCCAAGCGTGGCAACTATGGCAATATATCCCCCCATGAGCAATGACAATAATAAACGGCCCTCAGTCCCCGGCGGCCCCGCTATTCCTGGCTACGGTGGCGACCATGGTAACGGCGGGGCAGGGGGTGCTAAGAATCTCCGGTGGAGGTTCGGTTGCCACCTTAGACGACTCGTCCTGGCAACGTACAACGCACGCACCCTGAGGACTGACGAGAAGATCGTGGAGCTGGAAGAAGAGATAGACAAGTTGCGCTGGCATATTATAGGATTATCCGAAGTCCGAAGAGAGGGGGAGGACACGGTAATCCTCGAATCCGGCAACTTGCTCTATCACCGGGAGGGCGACCATCTGTCCCAAGGAGGTGTCGGATTTATCGTCCACAAGTCTCTCGTTAACAACGTTGTAAAGATCGGGAGTGTGTCGACGAGGGTTGCGTACCTTACACTCAGAATCACCAAACGGTATTCGCTGAAGGTCGTACAGGTTTACGCGCACCAACCTCGGCACACCCCGATGAGGAGGTGGAGGAAAAGTATGAGGATATCTCAAGAGCCATGCATTCCTCCAAAACCCAATATACGGTGTTAATGGGAGACTTCAATGCAAAACTAGGCACAAGAGAGAACGGTGAGCTGAAAGTAGGGAAATTTGGAATAGGGCAACGGAACCCAAGGGGCCAGCAGCTGGCTGACTTCATGGAGAAAGAGGGACTCTTTATGATGAACTTTTTCTTCAAGAAGCGGCCCCACAGGAAGTGGACCTGGTCGAGCCCCGACGGTTCGACAAAAAAAGAGATTGACTTCATTATGACGACCAGACGACAACTGTTCAGTGATGTCTCAGTGATCGCGAGGGTGAAAACCGGCAGCGATCACCGAATGGTTAGAGGCACACTGAACCTAAATGTTAAGTTGGAGAGGTCTCGTCTGATGAAGTCAACGCTCTGTCCCCCTCGTGCTCTAATCCAAAGTCCCGAAACCTTTCAGCTCGAGTTACAAAACCGTTTTCAGTGCCTAGAAGACTGCAATGAAGTGGACGATATGAATGACAAGCTCGTGGAAACTGTCCATGCGGTCGGAGCTAAGTTCTGCAAGACCCACCGCAGAAGAACACAAAAACTCTCCGATCACACTCTTAATCTCATGGCTGTTAGACGGGAGATGAGGCTACATTCTTCAACAGATTTGACAGCATACAGGCAACTGAACAGACAGATCTCCAAATGCATGCGGCGAGACTTACGCAACTTCAATACAGCTCGTGTTGAAGAAGCGATCGAGCGGAACCAAGGCTCCAAAGTCTTTGCCAGAGATCTGTCTGCCAGAAAGAGCCAACTGTCAAAGCTGAAGACCGAATGTGGCAGCATCGTTTCCGGGGCACCTGAGATTTTGAGTGAGATTGAGAGGTTCTATGGGCAGCTGTACACGTCATCGTTGGAGCCTCACGCAACTGTGAGTAACGATCCAAGAGCGAGTCTTATTCAACACTATTCCGAAGATATCCCGGACGTCAGTCTGAGCGAGATTAGAATGGCTCTCCAGCACCTTAAAAACGGCAAGGCCCCAGGCGAGGATGGAATTACAGCGGAGCTTCTGAAAGCGGGTGGAAGACCGGTACTTGAAGTCCTTCAGAAGCTCTTTAATTCCGTCCTCCATGGTGGCATTACACCGGAGGCGTGGAGCAGAAGTGCGGTGGTCTTGTTCTTCAAGAAAGGTGACAACGCTCTCTTGAAGAACTACAGACCGATTTCCCTTTTGCGCCGCGTCTACGTGCTGTTTTCGAGAGTCATAACGAATCGTCTCGCGCGCAGACTTGACGACTTCCAGCCTCCCGAACAAGCCGGTTTCCGAAAGGGCTTTAGCACTATAGACCACATACATACCCTACGGCAAATTGTACAGAAGTCCGAAGAGTACAATTTGCCACTATGTATGGCGTATGTTGACTATGAGAAAGCCTTTGATTCCGTCAAAATTTGGGCGGTGCTGCAGTCCCTTCAGCGGTGCCAAGTTGACTGTCGGTATTTCGAAGTGTTGAAGTGTTTGTACAGTAGAGCTACGATGGCTATCCGAGTACAGAACCAGAGTACGAAACCTATCCAATTGCAGAGAGGTGTAAGACAGGGTGACGTTATATCCCCGAAACTCTTCACCGCTGCATTGGAAGACGTTTTCAAGCTTCTGGACTGGAAAGGATACGGAATCAACATCAATGGCGAGTGCATCACTCACCTTCGATTTGCCGACGATATAGTCCTCATGGCAGAATCGCTGGAGGAGCTAAGCACTATGCTCAATGACCTCAATAGTGTCTCCCAACGGATAGGTCTTAAGATGAACATGGACAAAACAAAGATTATGTTTAATGTCCATGTCACACCTATGCCGGTAGTTGTTGGGAGCACTAAGCTCGAAGTTGTTGACGAGTATGTTTACCTGGGACAAATAGTCCGACTAGGTAAGTCCAACTTCGACCGAGAGGTCAATCGACGGATTTAACTCGGCTGGGCAGCGTTCGGGAAGCTACGACACATCTTCTCGTCAGAAATACCTCAAAACCTTAAAAAAAAATTGTACAACCAGTGCGTGTTGCCAGTGATGACTTACGGAACTGAGACGTGGTCCTTTACTGCTGGCCGTATGAGGAAGCTCAAGGTCGCTCAGCGAGCTATGGAGAGGGCTATGCTCGGAGTTTCTCTGCGTGATAAACTTAGGAATAAGGATATCCGCAGTAGAACCAGAGTAACCGACTTAGCCCAACGGATTAGTAAGCTGAAGTGGCAGTGGGCCGGCCATATAGCTCGAAGAACCGACAACCGATGGGGAAGAAAGGTTCTCGAGTGGCAGCCTCGTACCGGTAGGCGAAGTGTAGGGCGTCCCCCCACAAGATGGAGTGACGACCTGGTAAGACATGCAGGAAGTCGATAGATGCAGGTGGCTCAGGACCGTGCTTTGTGGCATTCTTTGGGGGAGGCCTATGTTCAGCAGTGGACTTGTGAAGGGCTGTAATGATGATGAATGATGATTAGTTTTCATTGATATTTTCATTAACGATTTTATTAGTGTTTTGATTCTTTTTGAAAGGAGGGTGTAGGTCTAACTACTTGCGGGAACCAGCCGTGTTGGGAATGGACTTATTGTTTGGTTATGTTTTATTTGTGTTACATGGTTCCGGTAGCCAGTGTCCTTATTTCATACATTTTGTTCGGTTGGTCGATTTTGTGATGTTGAAAAATTTCTTTTCCGTTCCATGACATCAAAATATTAATGAGAATCCCTGTTGGTACTACAAGTTGCTTTTCTGGTTGGTTAGAGGTGTTTAGTGACTTGCATAATTTCTTTTCTTTCTTTCCGATTTCAATCTTTGCTCTAGGTCTCTTCTCTTGTCTAATACTGCCTTTGGATAGTCTTTTGATAAATAATAGGCTTCCAGCCTCTTTTTGTTTTCCAAGACAATATTTCTTATCCAATAGTTGACAAAGGCGATTATTATGGGTCTGTATTTCCTACCTGAGGCTTCTTACTTCCCAATTCTATGTATTTTATTTAAATAAATGCATTATACGTCCAAATTTAGGTGTGTATTTAGCTCTTGCATTTTCATTTCCATGAGATCCGTAGTTGAATCTTCACTTTCTTTAAATCCGAGAATGACGATGTTGTTAGATCTTTTGGATTTTTCTAAATGCTTAACTTTTACCTTCAAAGTTTGATTTTCACGTCTCAAATTCTTTATTACCTGCGCAAATGGTACCAATTTCTCATTTTGCTAATAATTTTTTAGTTTGGTTTTGCGTCTCGGTTTTTAACATGTCGAACAATGTTTGACTATTCATTGTGAAGTTCGTTCGTGAGTGAGTGAACGGAATCGATTTATTTGATCGAATTATCGTGCTGCGTGAACGTAGCCGTTCTTAAGTTGTCACCTTCTTTGGTCTAGTCGTCCTAAGCGTGACTGCAAATCACATGTTCCAGGATTCGAATGCCGGGTCGATTTATTAGCTTTTTCTGTCAACAAATTATCAATAGCAGACCGGATTCAGAAAGTTGGTGATGTTTCACCACCGTGCCTCGGAAAGCACGTAAAGCCAATGGTCCTGTGCCTGCTATATCTTTGGCCGTATTGGTATTTTATCCCGTAGAACTATGAGAGTAGAGCAATAGAGAGTGCACCTGTGTTTGCGCTCACTACGTGCACTATAATCCTGTTCTGTGGAGGATATTATTGTTTTTATTTTATATTTAGAAATAATTCCCCTTTTTATAAGAGAGGGGCAAACGAGCATGCGGCTTACCTAATGGTAAGTGACCGCCGCCGCCCATGAACAACTATAACACCAGGGGAATTGCAGATACGTTGCCGACCTTTAAAAAAGGGGTTAAGCTCTTTTCTTGAAGGTCTCTAAGTCAAGAAAAATCGCTGTTAGTAATAGATTCCACAAGGAAGTTGTGCAAGGAAAAAAACTTCTTCTAAATCGCATAGTGGTGGACCGCCAATCATCCAGGTGGTATGGATGGTAACACGAGTTTTGTTGCGATGTGTGATGGTGAAATTGAGCGGCTTGAATTAGTCCGAACAATTCCTCAGAGCCCTCCCCGTGGTAGATGCGATAAAATACACAAAGAGCTGCAACATTTCTACGCTGTGCCAGTGAGTCCAACCGATCGGAAAGAACTTCTGTTAAAATATGCGCTTTTATTAATAATATAAGAATTGAATAATCTTTCACCAATTCCTTCTACTAACTTAGGAAAATTTACTTGTTTGATCTAAATCCGCTGGGAATTAGCGTAAATATAGCGGACCAAATGAACTGAAAATGGACTCTATCGGCTGTGATCGAAAGACCCTAAACAAAATGGTGGACGGGGCGGTGCGGTATATATTTAACATACTTTGGACACTATACCTTGCGCAAAATTTATTTAATTCGTTGACTGAAACGAAAGGTGATGAGCTGTTGAAGATGGGGATCAATAAATAAAACAAGCAGCTCACTAAAAAGGGATGGTTAAAACACAGTACCTTTAGGAGCGGGCGGGTGTCCCGTATCTCTTGACGACTTGATGACGACACGTTGGCGCAACCATTAATGTTTGATGTATTTCAATGCCTAGAAACTGCTTCTGGTAAGTATGCTGTTACAATAATTTTTATTATGACGCCTAAATTATGTGTTTACATCTTCGTGGAATATTTGCTTCATTATCCTTTGATTGTATTCAAACCAAAGAACATTCTATTTCAGACAAGATTTTATCAAAGGCGTTTTGAATGGAATTAATATCTTGTTAGAAATCTACCACGAAATCATATTACTGTCTGAGATAAAGAGAAATTAATTTTGTGTTAAGTTAGCAATGGCACGGACAATTTCAGTCTTTATTATGTCTATTTCTAACAAGAAAACTATTTTAATTATAAGGCTTATTATTGAATTATGAAGGTCTACCAAATGGTTATAATTACAAAAGATTTTTTTTTCAAAACTTTTCATTACTCACATAACTTCATAAAAATCATAAAATCTTTATGCTTAGTAATATTAATTTTCACAAAATTACAAAAAACAAAAATTCTGTATTTTTGATTGATACACGAGTAGACTTTAGTACTTATAGATTCATTGGATTCCAATTAACATAATATATAGAAATTAAAATGTTGATCGCCCGTGAAATTTTAAGACTACGGGTTGATAAAGAATTAAAGAAAGTATTATTTCAAAATATCCGTAAAAACTTGTAACATCCGAGTATGAAAAAATCATGAAACGTCAGGGAGGAGTATGCCGTACTGCCCCAATGCAAGTACGGTGACTTTACATGTTTTTATTTTTTTATTTACTAAGACATACTCGGACATCTTTAATCGATGAAAAGAGTTTTAGGAATTAACATTTTTCATCCGCGCGCCTTTATTATTATTTTTATAGCGAGCGCTTGTTTTGTTAAATAATAATTAATAATTAAATTCAATAAAGAGATATGTAAAATATCATTTATAAAATAATTTGAACAATTAATATACGTTGATAATCATAAAGTTTAAATATATTAATTTCGAATATTAAGTATTATATTATAGTAAAGGCTTAATATTATCTTTACAAAACCTTTTAATTAATTAAAACTATCCTTAAAATATTCAACATAGAATAAATAATAGAAAGTACCAGACGATTATAATAATAAAGTTGGCTATCTTCCGAATTAGGGTGTGTGTTTGGTAGTACTTTTAAGTGCAGCAATCATACTCAACTCCATGTATTTGTGCAAAAGCGCTATGGTACGTGGATTTTTAGTTAACAACAGTTCGGATTTTATAAGATCTGACAAGTCGCCCTTGTTCAGTCCCTATTTGAAACCATTGGACAATAAATTATATTCAGTACTAGAGCATATAGCCTGCTCAAAACGTTACTCCGACATTGAATCTCTCAAGATATCTTTAAAGCTAGCAGTGGGCTAAATTCCCGATGGAGACAAATATTTGCAGTCAGAAATATCAAAGCCTTGTTTTCAATTGTCGCTTAGTTCGATAAAATAAGAACACATAGGTTTTATTATTATTTCACTGATTCTAAAAGACTGTATTTTATTGTATAATTTATACAGTGCTTATAATAGCAGGTGAGTATACCTCAGTATACCAGAGTAAATTTTAATTAATTTATTGAGAGCTTCTCTCTTCTTTCGTACATTACCTTAAAAATGAAACCGTGTGAGTTTTGAGTAGAAAAATAGACTTGCTTTTTTTGAAAACGTCAAACAAAAGCGTTACATGCATTAACTCTACGTTAATTTCAATTTATCATTTCATTAATCTCCTGAATTATTTCTCTCTGTTGCCTCTTCCGAAACCCACGGGATAATATGGGGTAGTGGATATTCTTACACCACCACTATACGGTCCCGTGGGTGTCGTAAAAGGTGACAGAGGGAAACAAATCAGGAGATAGACAGCAGCGCCTTCCTAATGACGGCTAAAAATAAAATAATCTGCAGTTACCAATCCGCTTGCGAAATATCTCCCTCTATAATGCGATTTATGGGGGAGGCCTATGTTCAGTAGTGGATTTTAATAGTATGTAATGGTAACGATTATGATATTTCATTAATTAAATTTGTATAAGTCAACAAAGGAAAATGTCCGAGAGGTCTTGGTAAATGGTGGTATAATTATATATCATCATCATCATCATCATCATCGTTACAGCCTTTCATAAGTCCACTGCTGAACATAGGCCTCCCCAAGGAATGCCACAAAGCACGGTCGGAAAGTATTTCAGTTTATATTGCATTGAATACCTCTGAGATTTTTTATTAGTTGTCCAGCTTTCGGCATAGAATTGGTTTGCGTTGTCCCTGTTGATATATATGTATTTTACAATCTATATAATATGACTTCGTCTCTCGTCCAGTTACACTGTTCACTTTATTTTAATTGTAACATGTTTTATTTAAACTATGCTCATTTTAAGATATGAATAACGTAAGAAAAAATATTATTTAAATCTTATTATCTATACAAATAATTGAAGTGTGTGTTTGTTATGTCAAAATAATAGCTTTTTACTAAATTCATATAACAGCATATATCTACGTTATGGCCAACCGAGGCACATGTGACATAAATAAATTAAAACTATACTGAACATTTAAATAGTTCTACTTCGTAAGGATTATATCCTTAGAGAATTATCTTTCAAAATATCAACTATCAGGTGGTTGTTTGTATGATCAATCATTTTTGTATCTATAAGTCGTATCTTGTAATTTAAGGTAATTGAAACTGATCAGGGTCTGAAGACTGTCAACACTTACCCATCAATGAGGCAAGTGAGAAAGTACGCTTCTTTTTAAAGTTACTTTATTATTGTGAGGTTTTAGACAAAATTGATAAGAGTATACAAATGACAAGGTTGTATGTAGTATGTCGTGTCGAGAAGCCTAAATTCAGAAATCAAGTATTACTAAGTATCACGTTAGTTCGAACGAATCTTGAGGCAAAGTTGAAAAAAAATAGAAAAAATGGGTAAATAGTTCATGAGAACCATTTTGTAAAAATAAAATTTTCTAAAATGTATCCATGATCAACTCGAACATATTTGTGATGAAATCAGATTATCACAAATTTTGTGTGTACAGTTGTTGATGGGCAAGAAGGTCCTCAAGGTTTTTACCATATCGTTCATGCTAGTCGTTAAATACCTAGACTGACGACGGGGCGCAGCGCAGCCTTAAAAGAATAGAATAGAATAGAATTATTTTATTCAACGTATATTACAAGAATACTTATTATTTTATTTTATTTTATTATATTATTACATAATATTATGAAAGTCACTTATGATTTTACCACTGGTTTCGGAAAAATCCTCTGTCTTGGGATGAACCAACAATCCAGCGGGTCTATTTCTTAAACAATAATTTACAATATAATATTATGTTGTACAACTAAATATGAAAACATTTAGAACATCATGGTAGCTAGCAATCACGTCATCCCCAGGAGTTATTATTAATCATGTACTCTTTAGTAGTATGTTAACCCTAGTTTAGTAGTTTACTAACCTTCATTAGTAGTATAATAATAAACGTTCAAGACGTATTGCGATCACTGATCTGCCTTCCAAATATGATAATTATGGCAACTGTTCCCAAATAAAATGGTTCATGTTCAGCACTGAACATATAAGAAGATGCAGAAGTGTTTATTTTGCTAAATCCTCTGTACGTAAACAATCCATTTCTGTATATTGCGCTGTATAAAATATGAGAATTTTAGTACCAATTAGACATGGATAAAAGATGATATTAAATTTATTTACGTAGTTCTCAATATATCAATCATTTAAGTCACAACCTTAAAAGTTTACCGTTAACATTTTTATTTTCTTTCTTTCAATATCTGCCCGTAATAGTCCGATATTAAACATGAACCATCGCTATTACATATCTATCCATATTATACGACCACGCTTTCATAGAATACATTTATTAAATTTATGCTGGTTGTCAGATATTATATTTAAACTGGTATTCTATGCCATTTTTTTAATATCCATTCTAATTGTTAACTAGGCGTTCCACCTAAGATAAGCACCTTTCGGGCGCGACAACTTTAAGTCAAATTTGATTATGGCTGTTATGCGATTTAGAGCTTACACACACACAGTTTCGGACAATTCACATTTCGGGACGTGCACTTTGATATAAGTGATTTTATTTACGATCTGTTAATACCTATTCCTACTTTATCTGCTTAACTAGAGATCTTCTTTTACGGAGGTTTTGAAATTCCCCCACGTCAAGAAGTTGGAAACCACAGTTTTCAAGTATTCATTTAGATCTGAGTATTTAATATCTGTCTGTGACTTATACATAAAATATATAGCCAAGCTCAGAGTCTAAGCGACCACCGTACGTACGTAATCACAAAAAATGTGATTGAGAGAGAGCGGTGAGAAATAAAGTATTTTCTAGGACATGTGAAGTTTACCAACACACACTAACGTAGTACAGCGTATTAAATATTCCACGAGCCTTACAGAAATTAAAGGAGATCTGTGATAAGCAATGCTCAGCAGTGGAAGACATAGCGGTCCTACTAAAAATTCACATATTCGCCACTCATCACGGGACATAATGAAATGATGAATTCTCTTAAGCTTTAACCAAAATGTAGTTGTATTCGTATCCCCAACTTTTCTTATTGATAGTAAACTCTAAATACAAATTTCATTGACAATATTTATCCTCATTAATCCTCAAAATGCAATGGCATCTATCGTAAAAAAAGTTTTGCAACTTTTATTACTTGACAGATTTTCGTCTGAATAAAAACTATACGCGAATACTACACATTCAATAAAACTAATTTTATATTTTTTATCTGGGGTAATATATCTTAATTTTATTTATTTTTATTTACGACTTTTCCGATTTTTTTATAATATAGGGTGATAAACGAGCTCACAGTCCACCTGATGGCAAGTGGTTGCTGTGGCTCATAGACATCTACATCTATCCTCGTTTGCGAATCAAAATGCAGATGCGTTGTCACCAGTGAGAACTAAGATGGTATGCCTCTTTTCCATTAAAACGGGTCTCTTTACAGCACCAATGATAACGTGGTTTGAGGTATTTGACGTCCCGATGTCATAACTAACCTACAGTTTAGTAGGTATTAATAAGGAGACATGTAATATGGGAAGTTTCAAATGATGACACATGTTGCTTTCTTCTAGGTCTATTAATTAGACCAATCCTATAACTAAGTAAAAATTTCGTGTATGCTACTACATCACAAACCCGGCAAAATATTCATTTTGAGCTCTGAACGAACTTACAGTATCTTGAAGTCTTGTGGTGATATGTTTGAGTTTGAATTTAATTTTATTAATTATAGAATTCCAAGCAGATGACAGAACCCAGCCATATTCTCTATTGAAATTTGGATGTTTTTAATTTCAATAGCATCGCAAATCATCCTTGGTAGAAACGGTGTATTTTTACGAAGCTTTGTGGTTAATCAAATATGTTAAATAACTGGGACGATCTTGAACACGTTCACAGACTGCAAACTTCCCGTAACATCGGTACTTCACTTCAGCTATATGCTTTTACGCGGGTTTATATGTGTTTACGCATGCCTTCAATAACTAATCTTAACATTACAGTCCCCAGAAAATGTGTAGTGTTATGCTACTAAGATAATATCATTTTATTAATTTTTCCATTCTGTTTTTGATTTTCTGCATCACTTTTCACGCTATTAGTTATACTACTAACATATCATTTTACACTATTTTTTCCATTCTGTTTTTGATTTTCTGCATTTATATTTTGCATCACCTTTATTTCCATAGGATCCTGTAACGTTTTTTACACAATAACAATTCATTTTCACTTCGTATTTTCACACTATCTAGCATTTTTAAAATCGCTGTCAATGGAGTCTTAAATTTTTCGGTCTTTTATTGAACTCTCTGTAACTCTACAATTTCAGGCTTCGTGTGCGCTGCCGCGCATTACTTTTTCCTATATGAATAATATCTCATTTCTTACTTAAATGTAATGGTTTTCCAATTATATACCTAAAACCAAAAATTTATATTTCTGACAACCATTATTTATATGGTTGTTATGGTAACTTTTATTCAAATTCGTCTCTGGTATGATGTTCTTAGTTTAATAATTCTACATAAATACTCTTTGGCTGTAGGTCATTAACAATAAATTTCCTTTTAATTTAAATAATTTCTCGTTCTCTCTAAAAAGGTATAAAAGCCGAACAATTGGAGAATACAAAAAAGTCTCGCTTCAGTTCTCAAACGAGAAACATCTACTAAAGGCCTTATCCCGGGGCCGCATTGCCCCGGGATCCTGCAAGCCTCCATCTACACGTGAAGTCGTCGGCGCATCCTGCAGGCCAGGCGCATCCTGCAAGCCTCCGAGAAACTGAGGAAGATCATCTCGGAACTCAATGGCAAGAGTGAAGAACTGATCGCGCAGGGTCGTGAGAAGTTGTCGACCATGCCCGTCGGTGGAGCAGCGCCCGTGGCCGCGGTCGCCGCTGCTACAGCGCCGGCATCTGAGAAGAAGGAAGAGAAAGAGACCAAGAAGGAAGAATCTAGTCTGACTATGAAGATATGGGCTTCGGTCTCTTCGACTAAACTTTGCTTAAATTAATTTTTTTTTCTCTTTTCTTCACCTTTACTACGCCTTGTCCATTCCCTTTTGATTTAATTGCTTTCTATTTCGTTCTTAACTCATTCACCATTTCATATAAAATTGTTTTTGAAAGCTGAAGCGAAACGAACCATAACTTTTCTAAACATTTATTAACTGTTAATTTGTATATATGTATAAATAACTTTTCTAAATATTTATTAAGTATATATGTATAAATATAACTGTTAATTTGTATATATGTATAAATATCACCATCATTTTCACCTTATTATTTTAATTTCTTTTAATTTGTTTGTTTGTTCGGTGTTTCCAGTGTTCTTCAACTTCATAGCGACTAATGCTTGCTTAAGAGTAAGTTCTTTATCTTTATCTTCACTTGGGAACGGCTGACTACTCCCTTAATTTTCTTCATCTTTATCTTCACTTGGGGGCAGCTGACTACTCCCTTAATTTTCTTTATCTTTATCTTCACCTGGGAGCAGCTGACTACTCCCTTAATTTTTTATCTTCACTTAGGAGCGGATGACAACTCCCTAAATAAGCCTGAATGTCCTTTTGAAAACACACTTTTAGAGTGGTGTTTCTTCGACTAATTTTTTTTTCCACGCAGGAGCGGTTGACTACTCCTTAAATAAGCCTTAATGTCGTTTCGAAAACACACTTTTAGAGTGGTAGTCATTGAATGTGAACTCCACCCTTACCTGAATGCAGATGATGAATGTAAGAGATAGTATATCTGATTTTGCCTGTTGATGTCTGTTTTGCAGAGCTGTGTTTTTATGGTTTATTTTAGAACGTACATGTCAAAATTTTTGCTGAGTCAAAAATTTTCCAGGGTCGGGGGGGAAAATGTAGTGTTATGCTTTTTACATATCAATTTATTAATTTTTCCATTCTGTTTTTAATTTTCTGCATCACTTTTCACGCTATTAGTTATACTACTAACATATCATTTTACACTATTTTTCCATTCTGTTTTTGATTTTCTGCATTTATATTTTGCATCACCTTTATTTCCATAGGATCCTGTAACGTTTTTACACAATAACAAATCATTTTCACTTCGTATATTCACACTATCTAGCACTTTTAAAATCGCTGTCAATGGAGTCTATATTTCTGACAACCATTATTTATATGGTTGTTATGGTAACTTTTATTCAAATTCGTCTCTGGTATGATGTTCTTAGTTTAATAATTCTACATAAATACTCTTTGGCTGTAGGTCATTTACAATAAATTTCCTTTTAATTTAAATAATTTCTCGTTCTCTCTAATAATTTAAAATTAAAAATTTTGTACAGCCGACTTCAATATAGGTTATTTGAGAATAACTCAATAACCATTGGTCTGACCTTGATCAAATTCATATGGGACCACACGAGAACTATCAGCTTTCATATAAAAAAAGAATCATCGAAATCAGTTCGCCCAGTACAAAGTTATGAGGTAACACACATAAAAAAAAAAAAAAAAAAAACATACACTCGAATTGAGTACCGTCTCCTTTTTGGAAGTCGGCAGAAAAAGGTATAAAAGCCGAACAATTGGAGAATACAAAAAAAGTCTCGCTTCAGTTCTCAAACGAGAAGCATCTACTAAAGGCCTTATCCCGGGGCCGCATTGCCCCGGGATCCTGCAAGCCTCCATCTACACGTGAAGTCGTCGGCGAAGTCTACTTCAAGCGCGGGGCCACACTACTCCGGGCGCTACGACTGCTTGCTCCAGGCGCTGAGTGCACCTACTGCCGCGCTACCTTCGGGCGCTACGACTGCTTGCTCCAAGCGCCGAGTGCACCTACTGCCTGCGCTACCTTTGGGCGCTGCGACTGCTTGCTCCAAGTGCTGAGCGCACCTACCCCAGGCGCTACGTGCGCCGGCTCCGGACGCTGCGTATGCCCAGTCCAGGCGCTGCGTGCCGTCGCCGCTAAGAAACCTCAAGCTCCGCGTGTGCCTACTTCTACAAAAGCAGCGTGTCACTTCAACCTTTAGGCTCCACTATAATACTATATTCTCCTATTCTCCTACCTTTATTTTTTTAAATCTAATTGTAATCTCACTTCATACATCATCTTCATATTTCATTTTTTTTTAAATTGTAAATACCTTTTTAAAACTTTAAATATATTATTTTATTGGTCTACTTTTGTTGTTTTGTTGTTCTTAGGTTAGGTTCTATATATTTTTCTTATTAATTGTCGCTTCACGACAAATGGTGAGCTTATCTGCTATTTATGGCAAAGCGGTGTGTTGCTTGAAGACACCTCCGGACAAAGTTTATCTGCTGCAATCCTCGTAATCTTCTTCCCAATGGCTATGATAAACAGCACATGTGTTTTAAAGCTGGGTGTTCCAAGCGTATTAGGCATTTATAAGCGGTGGTCGCAAATGTCGAATTGGCCTGCGCATGTGATCGTTATTTTTACAATTAGGATTATTCAAAACCGCCGCCATGACCGATAACAACACATTTGAGTTTTTAGGCTTATAGTGTATCAAAATAACCGATAAACTATCATTATTTTGTAAACCACCGATGCCCACAAATGGGACTTGAGAATAATATCTCTTTAATCCCAATCTACGAGGGGTGATCCAAAAGTAATGATAATCGGTTACTTCAGGTCCGCATAAAAATCCAAAAAATATTTTTTGCTTGCTTATATACTCACGACGTGAGCCCAAAAAAAATTATATAAATAGGTTACGATTTCCGGGAGATACATTCATTTGAATACGAACTGTCAAAGTGATAACATCAACATGGAGAAAAATGAAATTAGAGCTGTCATCAAGTACCTCTGTTTGAAAAACTTGTCTTCAAAAGACATACACAGTGACTTAGTGGAAACATTGGGAGACTCTGCTCCTCCATATTCTACAGTTGCTCGCTGGGCCAAGGAGTTTAAACTGGGCAGAACATCCACTGAAGATGAACATCGCGAAGGACGCCCATCCACGTCCCTCACTGAAGACAATGTGAAAAAAGTCGAAGATGTTGTGTTAGCAGATCGAAGATTGACCATCAGGCATGTAGCAGAGGTCACAGGGATCTCAAATGGCAGCGTTTAAAGAATCCTTGCGAACGAGTTGCATATGAAAAAGGTATCTGCGCGTTGGATACCCAGAATGTTAACCGACGAGCAAAAGAAAAATCGAGTTGACATTTCGAGGGTCAATCTCGAAAAGTTCCAAGCAGATCAAGAAAATTTTTTGTTCCGTTTTGTGACTATGGCCGAGACCTGGATCCACCATTTTGATCCTGAAACGAAACAACAATCGATGACTTGGAAGCTAGCCTCCTCACCGATGCCAAAGAAATTCAAAGTTTCAAGTTCGGCGGGAAAGGTTATGGCATCTGTTTTTTGGAACGCTCAAGGCATAATTATGGTGGAATATTTGGAAAAGGGGAGCCACTATTACGGGCTCTTACTACGCAGACCAAATAAGAAGATTACGGGAGGCCATTAAGGACAAAAGACGCGGCAAACTGCGAGCTGGAGTGCTGTTTCACCAAGACAACTCACCGGCTCACAAAGCCGCAGTTGCGATGGCTGCCATTCAAGAAACGGGATTGGAACTGCTCGAACACCCTCCCTATTCGCCCAGATCTAGCTCCTAGTGATTTCTACCTCTTTCCTTGGCTCAAGGAACGCCTCCGAGGCAAGAAATTCGAAGAAGATAGCGAAGTAATGGCCGCTGTTGAAGTGATATGGGAGGGTCAAGACAAAGAATTTTTTTCAAAGGGAATCCTGGGTTTAGAAAAAAGATGGACTAAATGTATTGATTTGTTAGGAGGACTATGTAGAAAAATAAATTATTATTTTAATTTTAATTACCGTGTTTTATTTTCATTATTATTACTTTTGGATCAACCCTCGTATTAACAAAGTCGCTTCTTATTATCGCGACTTGTGAACCAAGATCTACCAACGCTCGTGTCGTAATAAAATGATTTCTTTGCGTTATTACTTTAACAATTACTGAGTGAAAAATAACATTTTCCGTTAATTTAGGTGCCGAATATTGAACCAATTTTATTAAATTATACGTGCAGACTGAATTATCTTATGCCAAAATTATATTGTTATTAGAAATTAATTGCTATTGCATTATCGCCAAGACGCGAGTTCGTCGACTGTACTCCACGCGCCAACTCTACTCTAGGCTCGTCACGACTAAGTGGCCACCGGGACGATTCGCACTCTATATGAGCGCTTTCCGTTAAATACTGATATCTGGAACAATGCAATAAATTTTATCATTATAACCGTACTATGGAGACTACGGGTGCCGCAAGAAGGTGATCCTTCACCTCTAATACCAACTCTATCACGAGTAAACGTAACTATTGCATTGTTTTACGATAGGGTGAAAACTGAGCACACAGTCCACCTGATGGTAAGTAGTTGCTGTGACCCATACAC